>ONZH01012894.1:0-99759 GCA_900303285.1 Rhinella marina
TTGCAAATGGAGTAAGAGGGACAAATTGTGCAGCGCACGATGTGCACCGCTGCAAATTTTTTTGCCACTAGGCCACGCCTCTAACTCCGCCCAAAACATAACTATACACCTAATCCCACCCAGTCCCCTTACTGTCCCACATGGTAATTATTCCCCAGTTATGTGCCCCGTAATATGCCCAGCTATGCCCCCATTAATACGCCCAGTTAGGTGCCCCCAGTAATGTTTCCCCGTATAATATGCCCACATTGTGCCCCCAGTAATGTCGTGCACCCAGTAATGTCGTGCCCCCAGTAATATGCCCACATTGTGCTCCCCAGTTTATGCTGTGCCCCCAGTAATATGCCCATGCTGTGCCATTCTCAGAAAATTGAAAAAGTAAAAAACCATATACTTACCTTCTTCCTAGCAGCATCACCAGCAGGACATCTTCTTCTTTAGTCTGGAGGGGGCGGAGCCAAGGCTGACTGACGGCCGGAACCACCCCCCATCCAGACCAAAGGTGTGGAGAGCCGCCTGGAGGTATGGAGAGCCTGCAGGGGGGGGGGGGCAGGAGGGAGAATGGATGAAGCAGCGAGCCGGCTCTCTACTTCATCACCATACAGGCAACTGTCTCTGCGGCCTATGGATGCAGGGACAGCTGCTAGAGACCGGGACATACCTCCCCGTAGACACCGGTACATCCGCTGGATCCGGGACGGTTGGGATTTATGTTAATATAAGGGTCTGTTCTGAGGTCTGTATTATTATAAACCAGGCTTTGTGACTCAGCATACCTATCTCAGCGTCTTCTTCTGGTCACTCATGCAGTCTGACAGAGTCTCTTCTAATAAGCACTGGTCCCTATCTGCAGACCACTCAGGAGCTCCAACAGCTCTTCTTATATACAGTTTCTAGCTGAACTAGGACCTTCTAGTGGAAGGGGTGTGAGCGGAGAAGCACAACCTTAAAAGAAACACTGTTACAATTTTAGCCTTTCTTAGACTTGTATAGGCTTCAATGCAAGTCTATGGGAATGAATAAGCAGTTCAGTGTGTCTGTTTTCTCTCTCCAAAACGTTGTATAGGTAGAAAGACATAGAGGTCTCTCAGGATTAACTGGCTGTGCATTAACCCTTTCCACAGTGTAGCTACAGTATAGGGTAATAACAGTGCAAATGAACAGAATATATAACAGTAAACATATAAATGCAGTTCTACAATATGAAACATTATAAATCACAGTGCAAGTTAACCCTTTAAAGTATAACAAAGTATTTTGCAACTTTGCATAGGAACAATAAGGACAAATGTCCACAAGTGTCCATAGTCCAAAGTACCCTTGCTCCAGGACTACAGGTAATCTCGGGCACTGGGACACATAAAATTCCTGAAATCACCTCCAATATGGAGATTTTCTCACTGTGGCCCCTCCAAAGTCATGGACCCCATCAAGTCAAATATTGAGGCTCTTGGGCCACAGTGAAAATTATTTCATGGGGCCCCAACTATCTAACATAATGTCTACCAACGGTCTTCTCAGAAGGGCCAGGGGCTGAACTTGGCGGCAGCCTCTGCCCCCTATAGTTGGCGCTAGGTGCAGGCGGTGATGTGCCAGCTGCGTGTTATGCCAGGAGGGGCCTCTGCTAATGGAAGAGTTAACGTCATAAACTTGTTTCAGTGTCATAGTATTTGCTTTAATTCATGCTGAGCGTCAGGAGATGAACCTTTGAAGGCCTCGTAAATCTCAGAGATCTCCGTGTAAATCATGTTGAGGGAACATTACACCGGTGATACAGCTTCATAGATCAGCAGCACAGAGCAGGTAAGATGAAGATTATTACTCCAATGAGTGACAGGATCACCCTAAAAAAATAAGAACCACGACCTGAGGACCCACCTCCAAGGTCCTACATCCTCATTACATCAGCAGAACCTACTCCTCTCTGCCATATCTGTATGTCACCGAGTACAGTGGAGAGTCAAGTTTACACCCAAAGTGGTAAGTACCAGTGGAGCATAACCCTACATCTGCTATGGGATCCCTGCGTAGAAGGACCCATACGTTCAGACTGGCTCCTTTCTGCTCCTCATAGGTGGTGTCGCTCTGCATTGGGTCTCTGCCTCCTTAGCTACCGCATAGGTCATAATTCTCTTCTGTAGTAAATGTTGTGGCCCCCAACTCCTTCTCCTCTATGCTCACCCTTGTTGGTAAGGACTAGGTCGGGCACAGGCTTCCAGTATCTGCACATCTTGTATCTTCACAGCATAGACAATTGCCTTCAGATGACCCCAAAGATAAAAGTCTAAGGGGATCAGATCGGGAGACCTTGGAGGCCATTCAACTGGCCCATGAGGACCAATCCACTTTCCAGGAAACTGTTCATCTAGGAATGCTCGGACCTGACACCCATAATGTGGTGGTCACCATCTTGCTGGAAAAACTCAGGGAACGTGCCAGCTTCAGTGCATGAAGAGGGAAACACATCGTCATGTAGCAATTTAATGGCCTCCAAGGTCTCCCGATCTGACCCCCTTAGACTTTTATCTTTGGGGTCATCTGAAGGATTTGTCTATGCTGTGAAGATACGAGATGTGCAGATACTGGAAGCCTGTACTAGCATTTCTTCTGCGGTGTTGCTATCAGTGTGTGAAGAGTGGGAGAAGAGGGTTGCATTGACAATCCAACACAATGGGCAGCACTTTGAACACATTTTATAAGTGGTCAGAAACTTGTAAATAACTCATGAAAGAATAAAGTTACCTTAAAACCATTTACACCATTGTTTTTCTTGTGAAATTCACAATAAGTTTGATGTGTCACATGACTCTCTTCCCTTTGAAAAAATTGGATTCAAAATGGCCGACTTAAAAATGGCCACCATGGTCACCACCCATCTTGAGAAGTTTCCCCCCTCCCATATACTATTGTGCCACAAACAGGAAGTTAATATCACCAACCATTCCCATTTTATTTAGGTGTATCCATATAAATGGCCCACCCTGTACAATCCTGTCGTTAGCTGGGAGCCACCATATGTATACACCACCTGCTATATCCCAACTAGGCTTATACCAACCTCTAAAACCCGCCCTATAAGGGCGACTACACCTGATCTGACTACCTGGACCTGGTTCTTGTACCGAGATCGATACTTTATTCCACCTGAAGGGATTTTCCACCTTCCATACAATCAATCATCATTGGCGCCGGGCGGACGATCGATCGCTTGTCCTCGTTCTTAATCTTTTACATTGTATTGAATAATGTAATACAACCTCGCGCGCGCCGATGACCGGAGGACGACCACGTGCTACTACGAGACATAACTGGAAACTTTCAGGGGAGGGGCAGTTAGGTTCAGCACCAGGTGAAGCAAAATCTAGTCTTTAGGATTTTGCAATTTGCAGAATTTTCATTGAATATTTTCCCTTCCTTCCAATAAATTCACATGAGAAATAAAATCAGAGTCATGAATATTTCATGCAGAGACGTCTTTCTGCCAGACAGACATAGACGGTGTACAAACCTCAGGGTTTAGAGACTCCTGTTCTGCATATTCCTGTCAGGACAATGCTAGAACATGACGCATGCGCAGTACTCTCTAGGCTGCTACCTGAGCACTTGCCGAGATGGAGACCACCCACTGGGCACTTGTGGCTTCATTTGCATATTGGTTCATGCTCTCTACATCCCTGCACTGTTACAATGGTGGTTCAGGTGTGTATATATATAAGGCATTGTATCTCCCCTCAGTTACAGTACTGCAAGGGTTTCTGTTTTCTCATCAGCCTGGACTATATAAGATGTGCTGTTTCTGTCTCTCCTTGCCTGAGCAATAGGTTTCTATAGATCTTGTTAGGTTTCTCTGGCTTGCCAGAGCCTGCAAATCTATTTGTCTGTCAATGTATCAAGCTCTCCTTGGTCACTGGATGCTGACCATTTGCCTTCTGACCTGACCTGTACCTGTTCTCCATTCTGAGCCTCTGCTGCCTGCCCTGACCTCTGCAGAAAAATAAAAAAGAGTATCAGCTCACCTGATATCAAAGTGTTGCATGAACACAGGGGCGGTTAAAGGGGTTGTCCGAGTTATTTTTTTGTCCTTTGTATGTTTCTAACATACAAAGGACACTTTACACTTTCTGCTTCTACACTTGCCGGTTTCTCAGATTTCACTCAGGGTCACATGACCTGTGATGTCAGCTTCCCTGCCTGCTAATCTTGTATTCGTGCACCAGCAGATTAGAGCCTGTACACGAGACGTCACTGTGCTGGCCACGCCCCCCTGCATTGCCGGGGCTGCTACCTGCTCTCTCCCTGGATTCTTTCAGATAAAACATTAACCCCTTCAGACAGAACACACTGAAGGCTTTACAACAGCAGTTGCAGATGTAAAGAGACACAGGATCTGCCCTCCTCATCCTACAGACACACTGGAGCTGATCTGGAGGAGATCTGCAAAGTAATGTATTGCACAAAAAAGGTAGGGGGGAGATCCTGTGTGTATCAGCAGTGTCACTGTACAGCTGGGACTTGTAGTCCTACACATACAACATGCTGCTGAGTATCCCAGCAGACATGTCACTCAGGCCAGCTCTTGTATTCACTCCCTTTGCATAGCAGGAAGGGGGAGGGGCAGAGATTGTTATAACTGCAGGTAAACAAAGGCCAGAAGAGAACAAGGGAAATGAGAGATTTTTTTTTGCCTAAAACTTGCTTAACTTAGTTATATATTTTTGCCCATCAGATTTACAGTACTATATATTTTTTTTCATAACTCGGACAACCCCTTTAAGCACGCCATAATATAGTAAATTGTTTATTTAGAAGCCAGAACATATTAAAATCAATTCAGCCTGCGTGTTTCGAATGTACAAGCCCTGACCTCTGCCTGTTTTCTGACTACTTGTATTGCCTGATCCCTTGGTCCTCGACACTGGTGTCTCTCAGGGGCGTAGCAATAGGGGAAGCAGGGGAAGCAGCTGCTTTGGGGCCCAGACCCACAAGGGGCCCCCTCAGGAGGGAGACTAAAAGATTTTATTGTCAGGGCCCCCTCAACAGTATTATACAATGACATTATATACAGTGACACTATAGAAAGCGAATGGAGCGGCTGTCAGGCCTTGTCTGGGAGAGCTCAATCTTGACTAGCCACAAGAGTGAGGGTTGCATGTGAGTTCGGGGTTGCGAGGAAGTTTCTGGGGGGGCCCCATTCAAAAATTTGCTGTGGGGCCCAGTTAGTTGTAGTTACGCCACTGGTGTCTCTGATGCTAGGGGGTCAGCAGCCAACAACACTGGAACTATTCCAAGATGTAGGTTCTTGGTGGCTCCCCGGTATAGGGGTTTAAGGGTGAAAATCATGGGACCGCCAGGATAATGCCCTGAGGACTAACAGAAAGTCAAACCTGTGTATACTGCAAAGAGTATGTAAGAGTCACGTATACTGCAAAGTGCAAAAATAGGATTGTCATGTGTAGTGGGGCACAAATTGACATAAGTCAAGCTTAACACAACTAGGCCAGGGCAGCAATCATATTGCAGCACATTATACCACCCCAGCAGAGCCAAGACTATCACGAAATACCGCCAAAAACACTCTGTGGTGCTGCCATGTTCTGTCCTCCTACTCCAGTTGCCTTAGGATGTCAATACAGTTAAATTTAAGAGGAGAGCATCAGATCATTACGTACCATGGCTGGCATCCGCGAGGAGGGCTCAGGCGGTCTCCTAGGCATCAGCCCCCTGGGAAGTTTCCCTGTAGGATGTATGTCTGTGGCCTTTTCGCCCCTGACTTCATCCACCCAGGATAGAGCCATAACATCTCCAAAGCGTACCAGATGCAAGAGAGGTGTAGAGAAAGACCTGTAGAGGTAACCAGTCTCACAAAGCACTTATTTGACGTGGATAAGCAACCTAAGACCCGTCCTGAACTGTCTGCATTCAAATTCTTCAGTAAAGAAACAGTTTTGCTGCACGACTATCTCATCATTGCTTTCTGCGCTTCATTTACACCACAAGGTGCTGACATCAAGACAACAGGGACACTGCATGCTGGTACAGGGAGCTTCAGAACCATCAGTACAACTACTGCACTCATCCGGCCACCCACACTGAGGCGCGCCCCTGCGGCCCGGACGCTGCAGCTTGAATATGCAATGTTCAGATCGTTTATGCCTTACATTGCAATAAAGGATGAATTTGCAATGTTCTTATAGAGCCCTGCCACCAGCAGACGATGGACTGCTGCCCCGATCGCCGCTCGGGCAGCTGTTCTGGCCCTGGGAGCAGTCGCCTTTATCGTCGACCGAAGAAATTATCACTGGGTGGCTCAGACATAAGGGTAATATGCACCTGCATGAGGCATGAGAATGGGGCCTTACCCTGGTGGTCGGTGGTATTTTTCAGTGTTTCCTTGGTGGTCAGTTTTATTTTTGATTGTTTCTCTGGTGGTCAGTGTTTTTTTTTAAGCGTTACCCTGATCGTCAGTGGTATTTTTTTACTGTTACTCTGGTGGTAAGTGGTATTTTTCAGTGTTTCCCTGGTGGTCAGTGGTATTTTTCAGTGTTTCCCTGGTGGTCAGAGGTATTTCTCAGTGTTACTGGTGGTCAGTGGTATTTTCAGTGTTTCCTGGTGGTCATTTTTGGTGGTATTTTTTGGTGGTCAGTGTATTTTTAGTGTTCTGGTGGTCAGTGGTATGGTTTTCAGTGTTTCCTGGTGGTCAGTGGTATTTTTCAGTGTTTCCCTGGTGGTCAGGGTTTTAGTGCCTTTATATGATAAGTGGCAGTGGCATTTTCAGAGGTTGTTACTTGTGGTATCTCACATGTTCTTTTGGTGGTCAGTGGTATTTTGAATGTATTCCTGGTGGTCAGTGGTATTTTTCAGTGTTTCCCTGTGGTCAGTGGTATTTTTGAGTGTATTTCCTTGTGGTCAGTGGTATTTTTCAGTGTTTCCTGGTGGTCAGTGGTATTTTGAGTGTATTTTTGTGGTCAGTGGTATTTTTCAGTGTTTCCCTGGTGGTCAGTGGTATTTTTCAGTGTTTCCCTGGTGGTCAGTGGTATTTTGAGTGTATTTCCTTGTGGTCAGTGGGTATTTTTCAGTGTTTCCCTGGTGGCTCAGTGGGTATTTTCAGTGTTTCATGGTGGTCAGGTATTTTAGTTGGTAATTTTGTGTATTTCCTGGTGGTCAGTGGTATTTTTCAGTGTTTCCCTGCTGGTCAGTGTATTTTGAGTGTTTCAGTGTTCCTTTTTTCAGTGTGTGGTCAGTGGTATTTTTCAGTGTTTCCTGTGGTCCAGTGTTCCCTGGTGGTCAGTGGTATTTTGAGTGTATTTCCTTGTGGTCAGTGGTATTTTTCAGTGTTTTCTGGTGTCAGTGGTATTTTTCAGTGTTTCCCTGGTGGTCAGGGTTTTAGTGCCTTTAGTGGCATTTTCAGAGGTTGTTACTTGTGGTATTTTACATGTTCTTTGGTGTTCAGTGGTATTTTTTCAGTGTTTCCCTGGTGGTCAGTGGTGTTTGAATGTATTTCCTGGTGGTCAGTGGTATTTTTCAGTGTTTCCCCTGGTAGTCAGTGTTTCCCTGGTGGTCAGTTATTTGTGGGTATGTATTTCAGTGTTTCCCTGGTGGTCAGTGGTATTTTTCAGTGTTTCCCTGGTGGTCAGTGGTATTTTTCAGTGTTTTCCCTGGTGGTGGTCAGTGTTTCAGTGGTATGTATTTCCTGGGTGGTCAGTGGTATTTTCATGTTTCCTGGTGGTCAGTGTATTTTTCAGTGTTTCCCTGCTGGTCAGTGGTATTTTGAGTGTATTTCCTTGTGGTCAGTGGTATTTTTCAGTGTTTTTCCCTGGTGGTCAGTGGTATTTTTCCAGTGTTTCCCTGGTGGTAGGGTTTTTAGTGCCTTTATTATGATAAATGGCCAGTGGCATTTTCAGAGGTTGTTACTTGTGGTATCTTACATGTTCTTTTTTGGTGGTCAGTGGTATTTTTCAGTGTTTCCCTGGTGGTCAGTGGTGTTTTGAATGTTTTCCTGGTGGTCAGTGGTTTTTCAGTTTTCCTGGTGGTCAGTGGTATTTTTCAGTGTTTCCCTGGTGGTCAGTGGTATTTTTCAGTGTTTCCCTGGTGGTCAGTGGTATTTTTCAGTGTTTCCCTGGTGGTCAGTGGTATTTTTCAGTGTTTCCCTGGTGGTCAGTGGTATTTTTTCCAGTTGTTTCCCTGGTGATCAGTGGTATTTTTCAGTGTTTCCCTGGTGGTCAGTGGTATTTTTCAGTGTTTCCCTGGTGGTCAGTGGTATTTTTCAGTGTTTCCCTGGTGGTCAGTGGTGTTTTGAATGTATTTCCTGGTGGTCAGTGGTATTTTTCAGTGTTTCCCTGGTGGTCAGTGGTATTTTTCAGTGTTTCCCTGGTGCATCAGTGGTATTTTTCAGTGTTTCCCTGGTGGTCAGTGGTATTTTCAGTGTTCCCTGGTGGTCAGTGGTATTTTTTCAGTGTTTCCCTGGTGGTCAGTGGTATTTTTCAGTGTTTCCCTGGTGGTCAGGGTTTTAGTGCCTTTATATGATAAATGGCAGTGGCATTTTCAGAGGTTGTTACTTGTGGTATCTTACATGTTCTTTTGGTGGTCAGTGGTATTTTTCAGTGTTTCCCTGGTGGTCAGTGGTATTTTTCAGTGTTTCCTGGTGGTCAGTGGTATTTTTCAGTGTTTCCCCTGGTGGTCAGTGGTACTTTTTCAGTGTTTCCCTGGTGGTCAGTGGTATTTTTCAGTGTTTCCCTGGTGGTCAGTGGTATTTTTCAGTGTTTCCCTGGTGGTCAGTGGTATTTTTTCAGTGTTTCCCCTGGTGATCAGTGGTTATTTTTCAGTGTTTTCCCTGGTGGTCAGTGGTGTTTTTTGAATGTATTTCCTGGTGGTCAGTGGTATTTTTCAGTGTTTCCCTGGTGGTCAGTGGTATTTTTCAGTGTTTCCCTGGTGGTCAGTGGTATTTTTCAGTGTTTTCCTGGTGGTCAGTGGTATTTTTCAGTGTTTCCCTGGTGGTCAGTGGTATTTTTCAGTGTTTCCCTGCTGGTCAGTGGTATTTTGAGTGTTTCCCTGGTGGTCAGGGTTTTAGTGCCTTTATATGATAAGTGGCAGTGGCATTTTCAGAGGTTGTTACTTGTGGTATCTTACATGTTCTTTTGGTGGTCAGTGGTATTTTTTAGCACTATGTCTGGAGGTGAGAGGCATTTTCATGGTCCTTACCGACTGTTTGGCCGCTGGGGGTCAGTCCATTGATGCTGGGTTTTACTCCTCACACTGCACAATGACGTGAACGGCACAAGAAGTAAATGGTTAAGAATAATGCGGAATAACGCCGATCCGGCAGACGTGATGGATGTGCTGTTTATTCCGCCTTCCATTGTTACACATGTAAATAATCAGTACATTAGTCCTCGACAAGCACTTCTGAGCCAGACTCTTTATGAGCATAAACTAAAGGTGTCAGCGGCGGCGTCCATTAAGAACTTTCCTCTAAAAGGCTCGGCCGTCTTTGTTCTTAGCGTCGTCTGGAGGAAAACTCCAAAAGACTCAAAGACACAAAGTTCGGAAGTAGAAAAATGGAAAAAGTTTTATAAGGGCATAAAAAATGTGCTGGGCATGTGGGCACAGATACCAGTTCATTATACCAGTAGAAGAGGGCCCCTGGTATATTTAAGGGGGTTCTCCGGGGCTAAACCATTGGGGCAAAATCGTCCTGATTGTGGGGCTCTCTTCAAATAACCCCACTGCTCTGGAATCAATTGGTTGTGTCTGATCTGTAGGGGCAAATTCTATATTCAGGAGTGGGACACAATTCGGGGAGGGGGGGGGGGTCATGCCATGTGGGATAAGAACACAGTGGGCAATGGGGCAAAATTATTTAAAAAAAAACAAAACTTCCATTACCAGTTTACGAACTGGGAAATATATGGGAACCCACTGGAAAAGGGAGCAACAGGGCAGTGTCTGAGCAGCTGCCCCAAAAGTAGCCCTTTCACCTGCTATAGACAATGGGGCTCCAACATGGCGTCCACGGCCCCTTAATTTGAGTCATTGAGACAAATTACCTTCTCCTCTACTGAACGGTTTTTAATAGTAAGCTAGTCCATTGTCACGTCTCACTTTTGATGACATCATACACACAGTGATGTCACCAGACCCACCCCATAGAAGCACAGACTATTCTTATGTACATCATGTGACTATTGCTCATCCAATTATATTTTCACATCTTTGTTCACATGCCTATATCTTTGATGCTTTGATAGGTCATCAGTATCTGATCGGTGGGGGTCCAACACCCGGGATCCCCGCCGATCAGCTGTTTGAGAAGGTACCGGCGCTCCTTGAATGGGGCTGAGCGGCTCCTAGGTCACGTGACCGATGAACGGGACGTCACTGAAAAAGCTGAGAAAAGGCCTCGGCGCTCACGGGAACACCGGGGCCTTCTCAAACAGCTGATCGGTGGGGGTCCCGGGTGTCAGACCCCCACCGATCAGATACTGATGACCTATCCTGAGGAAAGGTCATCAGTAGTAAAATCCTGGAAAACCCCTTTAATGGTTATAGTCTCACAAGAGGCTGCTGGCTTGGGGATGTCTTACTTCAGTATATGGCATTTATCATGTAGATAAAGTTAATACCAGGCACTTACTAATGTATAGTGATTCTCCATATTGCCTCCTTTGCTGGCTGGATTCATTTTTCCATCACATTATACACTGCTCATTTACGGGGATTACGGTTACGAACACCCTGCAATCCAGCAGTGATGGTCGTGCTTGCACACTATAGGAAATGGTACCAGTCTCTGGTGGCTGGGACCGCAGGAGTGCGAATAGGTCGGCACTTTTCCTATAATGTGCAAGCACGACCACCACTGCAGGATTGCAAGGTGGTCGTAACCTCTGGAAACGAGCAGTGTATAATGTGATGGAAAAATGAATTCAGCCAGGAGGCAATATGGAGAATCACAATACATTAGTAAGTGCCTTGTATTACTTTTTTACATGAAAAATGCCATTTGCTGAAGTGAGAGGACCCCTTTAATGGTTACAGCATCACAAGAGGCAGCTAGCTTAATGATTACAGTCCCACATGGGGAGCACACTTACTGGTTACTAAATCTCTCATAGACAACACAGTCTTGGTGACTTGGAGAAAAGAAACATCAGTTAGACTACAAGTCATTGATGTTCATGGAAGACTATAGTGGGCATGCTCTGTGACCTGTGCAGAGGCCAATAAGCAGGCAGGGAGCAGAAAAGCATAGTGGTCCCCATCACCCATGGATTTCGGTAGGGGCATGTTGGGAGCACGATTTGTGATATTTGCAGAGATCAATGTGCAGGGATGGAGAGGAGGAGCTGATCCATCAACCAATTATTTCTACCAGAAAGTTTTGAGAGCATGCTCTGTGCCATTTGCTCAGACCAATATGCATGGATGAAGAGAAGAAACTGATCCTTCCTCGTCATACATTGATTTTTTATTATAAAAGTGTTGTGACCATACTTTTTGCTATGTGCAGTAGTCAATAGGCATCCCCATCACCCACTGATTTCGGTAGGACAGTGTTGAGGGCATGCTCTATGCTGTCTGTAGAGGTCAATGCACAGGAATGGAGAGGAGGAGCTGAGCTGTCCCCATCACCCATTGATTTTTGTAAGAAAGTATTGTGACTATGCTCTGTACCATGTGTAGAGGTCAATGAACAGGGATGGAGAGGAGATGAGTCAGCCCCATCACCTATTGATTTCTATAGGAAGGTGTTGAGAGCATGCTCTATGCCATGTGTAGAGGTCAATGCACAGGGAGGGAGAGGAGCTGAGCCATCTCCATCAACCATTGATTTCTATAGGAAGGTGTTGAGAGCATGCTCCATGCCATATGTAGAGGTCAATGCACAGGGAGGGAGAGGAGATGTGCTGTCCTCATCACCCATTGATTTCAGTAGGACAGTCTTGAGGGTATGCTCTATTCCTTGTATAGAGGTCAGTGCACAGGAATGGGGAGGAGGAGATGAGCCATCCCCATCACCCATTGATTTCTATAGGAAGGTGTTGAGAGCATGCTCTATGCTATGTGTAGAGGTCAATGCACAGGAATGGAGAGAAGGAGCTGAGCCATCCTCATCACCCATTGATTTCTATAAGAACGTGTTGTGACTATGCTTTGTGCCATGTGCAGAGGTAAATGCTCAGGGATGTAGAGGTGGGCCCATTACGCATTGATTTCTAAATAAATGTTTTGTGAGCATGCTTTGGGCTATATGGACGGATGAAGGGGAGGAGCTGAGCCATCCTCATCACCCATGGATTTCTGTAGGAAAGTGTTGTGAGCATGCTCTGTGCCATGTGTAAAGGCAATGAACCAGAATGGAGAGGAGGAGCTGAGCCATCCCCATCAACCATTGATTTCTATAGGAAAGTGTTGAGGGCATGCTCTATGCTCTTTGGGCTATATGCACGGATGACGGGGAGGAGCTGAGCTGTCCTCATCACCCATGGATTTCTATAGGAAAGTATTGTGATCATTCTCTATCACACATGCTCTTCTGTAGGCAGGAGTTAGATTAGAACTTCCTCATCTCTATTGACCTCTATGGAAGACTGTTGTGAGCATGCTCTGTGATACAGTACGTGTATGTGCTATGAAGAAGATAAGGGGAGAGCGTTGGATCCTGTGTTATCTGCCTCCCACAGGTGCTACCTGTCATTGTAACCCTACCTTCTGATGATAAGTAGATGATTGCTGTCCTTTTTCCTCAGGGTATGCAGCACCTGCTGAAAAGTATCAGGACGTGTCAGTGTATTGTGAGGGCTCAGTGGGCAGTGTGAAAATAATTCTCGGTCATTTCTGATGATACAGTTCACTAAACAGAGTGTAAAATCAAACCTGTTCACTTATTTAATAGCTTCATAACTGAAAGCATAGAGCGACTAGGAGGACGTGAAGTGGTGAGCGCCGCTCCCTCGCAGTCTCCTGTAACGCGCTCTCCCTCGGAACAATCACAGAAGGAGCCGCATCCAGCTAATTTGTAACTAGAGCAGAGAGATTATACTAATCATGCGCCAATTTCATTTGAGATTCCTGGAGAACACTCCACGACAAAGCTCAGCGCATCGCCGCTACTAGAATTTCACAAGATGTTACTGTCAATGCGATCTGCCGAATTCTCAGGCTACGAGCCAAGACCAAACAAGTCACGAAACCCTGGAAAACATTCATTAACCGTGACTTCAGTTACGCCGACCGCAATGAGGTCAACCGCATAAAAAATCATAATGAGCCAAGGTCGTGGACAGACGCCAGGCACGACGAGCAGGCAGCAGTGTCCTGTCAGGTCCGTGTGTGGACGGAAGCCATGATGTGTCCACTGGAAATGAGTCCTGAGTACATCGTGTCTCCTGATCAGTGGCCAAGTCCTACTAAGTTCATCTGGAAACCACAAGGAAGCCAAAGCTTCGGCCAAAGAAAGTAATTGTGCAAATCCCAAGTGTGAGTGAGAAGTAGGTAAAAGTCGGAACCAGAAAAAGACCGTTAGAGAGACTGGAAGGTGACGTGACGTGAGGAGAACGCCATCCCTAAGACGTCCAGTTCAGTTAGTGAAGAGCAAATGTTGAGGATGTGGAAGGGGCCCTCTGGACTTAGTCTTAGGGTATGTCAATATTTGAGGGTGTCCAACTCCTTAAAGGGGTTCTCCGAGAATTAAGAAAATGAAAATACGTAAATATTACTGTATTATAAATATATTCCCAAATACCTTTCATTAGTTATAACGGCTCGTTTTATCTCGGAAGCAATTATTAGGAGAAACAAAATGGCCGCCGTCCTATTAGTACACACAGAACCTGTCCTAATCACACAGGAGGACAAGTTCTCCTCCTCTCTGTACTTCATGTCTCCTCATGGACTCCTTTCCGACAGAGATTCAGCTGAAGATCTTATCATCTGTATTTAGGATCATAATCCCTGACAGGCAGAGCAGAGAGGAGGATGAGGCAGCTCTTTACCTCAGTGTTGTGAAGTAACTTGTCCTCCTGTGTGATTAGGACAGGTTTTGTGTGTACTAATAGGACGGTGGCCATTTTATTTCTCCTAATGATTGCTCTGTACACAAAACGACAATACAGCTAATGTTAGGTATTTGGGAATATATTTATAATAAATTAATATTTGGATATTTTCATTTTCTTAATTCCCGGAGAACCCCTTTAACATTGCTGAATGCAGGACCACATGAGAGGGCCATAAGCCCTTCACAGTGCCGTGAGTATTGCTGTATGTGTCCAGCTCCATCCAAGTGAATGAGACTAAGCTGCAGTACCAGGCATTGTCCCACCAAACCACCATTATTGGTCAGTGAAGTGTCAGAACAGCCCTGTGGTGCCCCATATAATCACCACAAATGGTCTCAGGATGGAGCGAAGATTTCATATTCTGGATTCAAAACCCCAGGTCGGAGCTTTCTTCAGTCCCCCCAGCGCCCCCCCCTCCGACTAATAAGAAGCAGGAGAAGGAACCTGACAACTGCTCTGAGCACATTTCTACCTCACAGCGGTGGTTGCAGATCTACTTCAGCCCTTGTGGTGAGGCAGCGAGCAGAACATCTTTATTACATCGGCCTCAAATCAAACTCAAGACCAGAGCAAAGAAATGTGGTTTTCTGACAACTAAAATGCAGAATAAATGAGGTTCAGTCAGGAAATCTCTTGAGGCTATGGAGATATCTGATAGGTCTACTGGTGGGATAACATTTAGAAAAATTGCTAATATAGTTCTTATCGCTGCGTGTTGGTAGCAGATACGATTTATATGAGAATTAAAGGGATTATCCCATGAATAATGTAAAAAATGTAAAACATCATATGATACATGACAATCTCTTTCTAACAAAGCTAGAACCAGCCCTGGACCTCACATGGATCCAGAGATCTCACCATTCATTGCTCTGCTAGATTTATATCAAGCTGGCAGCTTGAGGGGAGTGTCTTTTCTGTTGCAGCTCAGGAGGCGTGTCTCAGCTCTCCCTATCACAGCTCAGAGGGTGTGTCTCAGCTCTCCCTATCACAGCTCAGGGAGAGTGTCTCAGCTCTCCCTATCACAGCTCAGAGGGTGTGTCTCAGCTCTCCCTATCACAGCTCAGGGGGAGTGTTCTCAGCTCTCCCTATCACAGCTCAGGAGGAGTGTCCATGCTCTCCCTATCACAGCTCAGGAGGCGTGTCTCAGCGCTCCCTATCACAGCTCAGGGGGCGTGTCTCAGCTCTCCCTATCACAGCTCAGGAGGTGTGTCTCAGCTCTCCCTATCATTGCTCAGGAGGCAGTTGAAGGATGAAACTGAGCATGTGCGGCCTTCTCAGCGAGCAGGTCAAAGAAATAAGAAATTAGGTGGTCCTATACAGATACATTTTACTGAATAACGCAGTAGCTATACAGAATTTTTAACGACATGCAATTACAAAAGTATTAAGATCCAGGTGCTGGTTTGAAAACTGTAGAATATTTTTCATGGGACAACCCCTTTAAGGTAGAAATAGGTTTAGCATACAGGTAACATTTTTATGGGGTGTAATTTTAAGAGAACATCATGGGGATAACATTAAGGTAATACCATGGGGTGTAACACTAGTGTAGCTTCATAGGGTGTGATATAGAGATGAGCAAATTTCTTAAAATTAATTTCTGTCCAATTCACCAATTTTAAAAAAAAAATTCAGGGGATCATTTATGATCAGAAACACGCCTATATTAGGCTTATTTCTGGGGTCTTATGGGGTGAATGCTAATGAGCACTTCCATTATGGAAGCGCTCATTAGCACTGGAGGACAAGGAAGCGGTGAAGACTCTGTACTCACCGCTTCCTGGTCCTCCACTCGGCTGTTGGCTGTGCAGGGCTGAGGGCGCTCTGTGACCTCACCCTGTGCGCGCCAGTTCACAGCACAGCCGAGGGAGAAGAGCGCGGGTGGTGAGGAGCAGCGGCGTCCACAAGCAGGAGAGGTAAGTGTTTTTTTTATTTTATATACTCTGCGGCTGCTGGGGGCTAAAAGAGGCATTGGGGGCTGATGGAGGCACTGGAGGGTAAAAGAGGAATTGGAGGCTAAAAGAGGCATTGGGGGCTGATGGAGGCATTGGGGGCTAAAAGAGGCATTGGGGGCTAAAAGAGACATTGGGGGGCTGATATGAGAGGCATGGGGCTCTTATCTGAGATCTGATTGGGGATTATTCACATTGGGGTCTGATCTGAGGTCTTATTGGGGGTATGATTGGGTCTGTCAGCTGATGTCTAATGAAAAATATTTTTTTCTTATTGTCCTCCTGTAAAACCTAGGTGCGTCTTATAGGGCAAAAAATTCGGTATTTGTTCCACAATCTGCTACTCTTCCCCATTCCCGCCAGGTCTAAAAAAGTTGGCGTGGTGTGGGTGGGGAAGGGGGTGGTCCGGTAGGCCCGCCTCGTTCATCATTTTCTAGGCCTGGTTTAGACGTGGAAAATGATCTAAATGGAAGCCAGCAAGGAAGTGGTCTTACATTTAGACCAGCGCTGGATACTTCTCCATAACTTTGGCAGATCCACCACCAGTGCAGGGCCTAATAAGACCGGCATTTTAGATGAATTTAGATTAGTAAATGACCCCTCAATTCATAACTAAATCAATTCTACCTCGAAGACCAACACATAACACTGAGATTAAAAGACACATGCAAATAATCTTTACTTCCAGAAGGACCAGAAAACTGAGTCCAAATATAAACCTCCTCTAAATCAGTTTTCCTTCCAAAAGGATAAGAAAATTGATTGACGGATCCCAGCAGATGTAACGTAGCTAGCCAGCTGTAAAGAATAACTTAACTAATCACTAAGTCAGCATCTCATCTGCTAATAGCTCCTCCTGGGTAATTACTCTTCAGCAGAACAGAGATGATTGGCTTATCTAGCTGAAAGGCCTTTGTTGGGGTCTGTGGAGGACTATTCCTCTTTATGGAGGGTGCCTAGTATGCATGAGGAGTATTGCAGGCAACACAGCTTCGGGTTGGGAAAAAAATATATACAAGTTAGCGTATCTTACTTCTGCTGACAACAGAGAGGGACTTTCTTTTTCCTTTGGAAGTAAAGCTCATTTGAAAGCCAAAGATATGTGAATTAGCTTTCCTTCCAACAGGAAAAGAATGTTAAGCCGCTCTGAAGCCAGCAGACGTAACATATGATAAATTGCATATATTTTTCCCAGAAACCCAAGCAGTGTTGCCTGGCCTGCAATATTTTTCACATATACTCTCCATAATCAGAAAGAGTAGCCCCCAGAGTAGCCCCCCAGCCCCGACAGACTGCAACAAAGGCCTCTCAGCTAGCTAATCCGGTGCCTTCTCCAACATCTGATTGATGGGTCTGATCAGATACTGATGATCTACTTGGAGGATAATTCATCAGTTTGAAATTTTCAGATAACCCCTTTCAAGGTAATATCATGAAATATAACATTAATCTGACATTATGGGATGTAAGTAACATTAAAGGGCATCTGTCAGCAGTTTTGTCCGTATGACACTGGCTGACCTGTTACATGTGCGCTCGGCATCTGAAGGCATCTGTGTTGGCCGCATGTTCATATGTGCTCGCATTGCTGAGAAAAATGATGTTTTATTATATGCAAATGAGCCTCTAGGAGCAACGGGGGTGTTACCATTACACCTAGAGGCTCTGCTCTCTCTGCAACTGCCGCACCCTCGACACTTTGATTGACAGGATCAGGCATGATCACATTTACACTGCCTGGCCTTCTTAATCAAAGTACAGCCTCTAGGTGTAATGGTAACGCCCCTGTTGCTCCTAGAAGGTCATTTGCATATGTTGAAACATCATTTTTGTCAGTAGTGCGGGCACATATGAACATGGGACCAACACAGATGTCTTCAGCTGCCAAGTGCACATGTAACAGGTCAGCCAGTGTCATAGGGACAGAACTGCTGACAGATGCCCTTTAAGATAACCTCCTGAGGTGTGATATTAAGGCAACATTATAGGGTGTAACATTATGGGGTGTCATCTTCAAGCAGTAAATTGGGCACCAAAAGGCGAGTTCTCCAGAAATTTACAAATTAACTTAAACCTACAAAATTTTAATAAAATTACAGTTTGCGCCATAAAACGCAATTTGGTGGCGACATATTTTAGTTTTTGGTTCCAGGGGATTATATTGTAACAACAACCAGAATTTCTAAGCCCGGAGCTCCACAAATGAGGCTGAAGCCTGTGAGATATCCCTCATTTCTGTCCATCTTCATTATATGGCGTCTTCCTCTCTATCGCGGATTTGGGGATTTGCATTAGATCGCGCTCCACGGACTCGTCCGCCAATGTTTTCTCACAAACAAAACCATCTGACAGGATTCTCCTTCTCTCCCCAGTCTCATTACAGCCTTATAAATATATCAATCTCCCGGCACATTTAAGGAGGACAGTGACCTTTTCTCGGAGAACGTCTGACTTTTCGTGACGCCATTCTCATTCCATGTCAGCCGGCGTGAAGCGCGCTCTCACTGATACTTTCGATTTACATGTCAACTCTGATTTGTTTCAGACCATTTGAATGTAAATTACCATTTCAGATTCTCCAAAGGTGCGAGGATGGCCGCTGAAAGTCACTTTGATGCTGGCGCCTCCTGGGGCGGCAGATCTCACCACGTGAAAATACAGCGCTCGTCCTCAGCTTCCACTTCACATCTCGGCTGAAGAGTTCACAATGCTACCTGGAACAGAACTGATTTCTGACTGTCAATGAATAGATCATGAGGAGAAAAGAGACCCAGATGACTGAGGTCTGATCTGAAGGTGATAAACAGCAACACAGGGAGAAGAACCTGAGCACGAAGCTGAGGGAAGGAAAGGAGGATGATCTAGACAGTGATAGCACATCTGTAACCTACTGACACCAGGCATCACTAAATACTGATACAATGAAATCACCAGCAACTATGTACCAGAATATAACTACTATAATACTGCTCCTATGTGCAAGAATATAACTACTATAATACTGCCTCCTATGTACAAGAATATAACTACTATAATACTGCTCCTATGTACAAGAATATAACTACTATAATACTACTATAATACTGCTCCTATGTACAAGAATATAACTACTATATAATACTGCCTCCTATGTACAAGAATATAACTACTATAATACTGCTCCTATGTACAAGAATATAACTACTATAATACTGCTCCTATGTACAAGAATATAACTACTATAATACTGCTCCTATGTACAAGAATATAACTACTATAATACTGCTCCTATGTACAAGAATATAACTACTATAATACTGCTCCTATGTACAAGAATATAACTACTATAATACTGCTCCTATGTACAAGAATATAACTACTATAATACTGCTCTATGTACAAGAATATAACTACTATAATACTGCTCCTATGTACAAGAATATAACTACTATAATACTGCTCCTATGTACAAGAATATAACTACTATAATACTGCTCCTATGTAAAGAATATAACTACTATAATACTGCTCCCTATGTACAAGAATATAACTACTATAATACTGCTCCTATGTGCAAGAATATACTACTATATAATACTGTCCTATGTACTATGTACAAGAATATAACTACTACTATAATACTACTATAATACTGCTCCTATGTACAAGAATATATAACTACTATAATACTGCTCCTATGTACAAGAATATAACTACTATAATACTGCTCCCTATGTACAAGAATATAACTACTATAATACTGCTCCTATGTACAAGAATATATAACTACTATAATACTGCTCCTATGTACAAGAATATAACTACTATAATACTGCTCCTATGTACAAGAATATAACTACTATAAATACTGCTCCTATGTACAAGAATATAACTACTATAATACTGCTCCTATGTACAAGAATATAACTACTATAATACTGCTCTCTATGTACAAGAATATAACTTACTATAATACTGCTCCTATGTACAAGAATATAACTACTATAATACTGCTCCTATGTACAAGAATATAACTACTATAATACTATGTACATAATACTGCTTACTGCTCCTATGTACAAGAATATAACTACTATAATACTGCTCCTATGTACAAGAATATAACTACTATAATACTGCTCCTATGTACAAGAATATAACTACTATAATACTGCTCCTATGTACAAGAATATAACTACTATAATACTGCTCCTATGTACAAGAATATAACTACTATAATACTAGCTCCTATGTACAAGAATATAACTACTATAATACTGCTCCTATGTACAAGAATAACTACTATACTATACTGCCTCTATGTACAAGAATATAACTACTATAATACTGCTCCTATGTACAAGAATATAACTACTATAATACTGCTCCTATGTACAAGAATATAAACTACTATAATACTGCTCCTATGTACAAGAATATAACTACTATAATACTGCTCCTATGTACAAGAATATAACTACTATAATACTGCTCCTATGTACAAGAATATAACTACTATATAATACTGCTCCTATGTACAAGAATATAACTACTATAATACTGCTCCTATGTACAAGAATATAACTACTATAATACTGCTCCTATGTACAAGAATATAACTACTATAATACTATAATACTGCTCCTATGTACAAGAATATATAACTACTATAATACTGCTCCTATGTATGTACAAGAATATAACTACTATAATTACTGCTCCTATGTACAAGACTACATAATACTGATATAACTACTATAATTACTGCTTCCTATGTACAAGAATATAACTACTATAACTGCTGTCCTATGTACTACAAGAATATAACTACTATAATACTGCTCCTATGTACAAGAATATAACTACTATAATACTGCTCCTATGTACAAGAATATAACTACTATAATACTACTGCTCCTATGTACAAGAATATAACTACTATAATACTGCTCCTATGTACAAGAATATAACTACTATAATACTGCTCCTATGTACAAGAATATAACTACTATAATACTGCTCCTATGTAAGAATACACTAGAACTATAACTACTATAATACTGCTCCTATGTACAAGAATATAACTACTATAATACTATGTATATAACTACTATGCTGCTCTATGTACAAGAATATATACTACTATAATACTGCTCCTATGTACAAGAATATAACTACTATAATACTGCTCCTATGTACAAGAATATAACTACTATAATACTGCTCCTATGTACAAGAATATAACTACTATAATACTGCCTCCTATGTACAAGAATATAACTACTATAATACTGCTTCCTATGTACAAGAATATAAACTACTATAATACTGCTCCTATGTACAAGAATATAACTATATACTACTAATAATACTGCTCCTATGTACAAGAATATACTATACTATAATACTGCTCCTATGTACAAGAATATAACTACTATAATAATACTGCTCTCCTATGTACAAGAATATAACTACTATAATACTGCTCCTATGTACAAAGAATATAACTACTATAATACTGCCTCCTATGTATAAGAATATAACTACTATAATACTGCTCCTATGTACAAGAATATAACTACTATAATACTGCTCCTATGTATGTACAAGAATATATAACTACTATAATACTGCCTCCTATGTACAAGAATATAACTACTATAATACTGCTCCTATGTACAAGAATATAACTACTATAATACTGCTATGTACCTATGTACAAGAATATAACTACTATAATACTACTATGCTGCCTCCTATGTACAAGAATATAACTACTATAATACTGCTTCCTATGTACAAGAATATAACTACTATAATACTGCTCCTATGTACAAGAATATAACTACTATAATACTGCTCTATGTACAAGAATATAACTACTATAATACTGCTCCTATGTACAAGAATATAACTACTATAATACTGCCTCCTATGTACAAGAATATAACTACTATAATACTGCTCCTATGTACAAGAATATTAACTACTATAATACTGCTCCTATGTACAAGAATATAACTTACTATAATACTGCTCCTATGTACAAGAATATAACTACTATAATACTGCTCCCTCAAGAATACTGCTACAAGAATATAACTACTATTAATACTGCCTCCTATGTACAAGAATATAACTACTATAATACTGCTCCTATGTACAAGAATATAACTACTACTATATACTGCTCCTATGTACAAGAATATAACTACTATAATACTGCTCCTAGTACAAGAATATAACTACTATAATACTGCCTCCTATGTACAAGAATATAACTACTATAATACTGCCCCTATGTACAAGAATATAACTACTATAATACTGCTCCTATGTACAAGAATATAACTACTATAATACTGTTCCTATGTACAAGAATATAACTACTATAATACTGCCTCCTATGTACAAGAATATAACCCCTATAATACTGCTCCCATGTACAAGAATATAACTACTATAATACTGCCTCCTATGAACAAGAATATAACTATGCTATAATCACTGCTCCTATACAAGAATAATACTAAATACTGCTCCTAGTACAGAATATAACGTCTATAATACTGCCTCCTATGTATAGTAAGATAACCGCTATAATACTATCTCCTACCTACAGTAATATAACGGCTCTAACACTAGCGGTTTTGCCATGTGACCTGATACTGTGTATGATTTTTTGCTAATGTTTCACAGTCCTGGTGTCTTCACCGGTCTCCTCTCAGGCAGTCATTTTCGGGGAGCAGTCATCTGGGGAGGAGGTGATTATCTTCTACCTGCTGTCTTCGCGCTTTCTCCAAGGACGCCCTGACCTTACCATGGGCCCGTCCTGCTGTGTGCCGGGTAATTCTTCATCTTTCTGAATGACAGGGGATAATCACGTTAATCTGATTGCTTCGCTCTCTCTTTGCCGTCGAGATGAATTTCTTGCATTCGTTTTATGCAGATTCCTCGCTGAGCGTTGGCCTCCGGTGTCTGCCGGGATTGTGCGCGGGTCAATAAGTCCTCGCCGATGTGATTACCGCTGCAGAGGTCACATCCTGGATATGATTCAGCCGCTCCATCTACATGAGCCTGCGGTAAAGAGTCTACGGGAAGTTCATCCTAATACATGTTAATGGCAGCCACCTGCATCCGCGCCATTCGCTCCTCCGTACGCCGCCGTGTCCTCTGACCTCTAGGGGGCGACAGGCGGAGGCTGCTACTTATTATTCCTATGCAAAAGATTCATCCTCAATTCACATTTGGCTTCCTTGTGATGCATTGATTGTTTATCTTTTTCCAGTTCTTGCTACAATTTATCAGTCTGAAGTAAACACCGTTCTGCTGTATGTAACTGTAGCAAACCCTCAGCTGTGAGAAATGCTCAATTAGCTCCTGGCTACGCAGATGCAAAGTTCTGCAGTCACTGACAGCAAGCAGAGATCTTGAGTATGGTGAAGACTGACGACAAGCCTCATCAAAACCACAGCTCGGCTCCTGAATGCAATTCTAGTAGTGCAGTGAAGACTGACACAGAATCAGCCGAATCTAGGTCTCTGTGTGTATGTAAATCATGTGGCCACTTGTCATCACTGACAACCCCCCATTAACCCTTTATATGCCTGGAAAGATTCCCATAGACTTTAGCTGGGGCTCGGAGGGTTAAGTCTGAGCGCGGCTCTCCGGGCCCTAGTAAAGTGCTTCTATTTAATGCACAGTATTGATTTGTAAATGGACACCCCGGAGAGGGGAGAAGAGCGGGGCCCCAGCGCTGGGCCGCCGCCCCTCTGACACGTCAGGCCGCAGCGGCCGCCATGATCGCTGCGTGAACTCTGTCTCTGCCGAAGATAAACATTGGCTGCAAAAATGATAATTCTCAGAACGGTTTGGTCCTGATCGCCGAGAATTAACCTCATGAGGACCGAACTGAAAGGGTTAATTCCACCGCCATTAAATCGGCGTCGCCTACAGTGTGGCGGGTTCTGTTCTGTCTAGTAGGATGGGCGATGGGTGCTGCCATATGGGTGCTGAGGCAACCGTTGTACCTGGGCCCTGGTGCTCGAGGGGCCACTGCTTGTAGATGATCCCTCTCATTGTAACGCGCTGCGGAATATGTTGGTGCTATGTAAATATTATTATTACTACTATCATGTGTGGATGATTGGACCGGCTGGACTGAAAGAACGTCCCAGAAATATCGTCCCTCCTTTTCTGGTGTCATTGATCTATAATCGGCATGAATGACTAAACTGGAGTAAAGTGTCCCCCCTCCAGACCCCTCTGTCCCCTCCAGACTCCTCTGTCCCCTCCAGACTCCTCTGTGTCCTCCAGACTCCTCTGTCCCCTCCAGACCCCTCTGTCCTCTCCAGACTCCTCTGTCCCCTCCAGACTCCTCTGTCCCCTCCAGACTCCTCTGTCCCCTCCAGACCCCTCTGTCCCCTCCAGACCTCTCTGTCCCCTCCAGTCTCCTCTGTCCCCTCCAGTCTCCCCTGTGTCCTCCAGACTCCTCTGTGCCCTCCAGACTTCTCTGTCCCCTCCAGACTCCTCTGTCCCCCTCCAGACCCTCTGTCCCTCCAGACTCCTCTGTCCCCTCCAGACTCCTCTGTGTCCTCCAGACTCCTCTCTCCCCTCCAGACTCCTCTGTGTCCTCCAGACTCCTCTGTGTCCTCCAGACTCCTCTGTCCCCTCCAGAGTCCTCTGTGTCCTCCAGATTCCTCTGTGTCCTCCAGATTCCTCTGTGTCCTCCAGACCCCTCTGTCCCCTCCAGTCTCCTCTGTCCTCCTCCAGGCTCCTCTGTCCCCTCCAGACTCCTTTGTGTCCTCCAGACTCCTCTGTCCCCTCCCAGACTCCTCTGTGTCCTCTAGACTCCTCTGTGTCCTCCAGAGTCCTCTGTGTCCTCCAGACCCCTCTGTCCCCTCCAGACCCCTCTGTCCCTCCAGACCCCTCTGTGTCCTCCAGACTCCTCTGTCCCTCCATCCAGATTTCTCTGTCCCTCCAGACTCCTCTGTCCCCTCCAGACTCCTCTGTGTCCTCCAGACTCCTCTCTCCCCTCCAGACTCCTCTGTGTCCTCCAGACTCCTCTGTGTCCTCCAGACTCCTCTGTCCCGTCCAGACTCCTCTGTCCCCTCCAGTCTCCTCTGTCCTCCTCCAGGCTCCTCTGTCCCTCCAGACTCCTTTGTGTCCTCCAGACTCCTCTGTCCCCTCCAGACTCCTCTGTCCCCTCCAGACTCCTGTCCCCTCCAGACTCCTCTGTGTCCTCCAGACCCCTCTGTCCCCTCCAGACTCCTCTGTCCCTCCAGACTCCTCTGTCCCCTCCAGTCTCCTCTGTCCTCCTCCAGGCTCCTCTGTCCCCTCCAGACTCCTTTGTGTCCTCCAGACTCCTTTGTGTCCTCCAGACTCCTCTGTCCCCTCCAGACTCCTCTGTGTCCTCCAACCCCTCTGTCCCCTCCAGACCCCTCTGTCCCCTCCAGACCCCTCTGTCCCCTCCAGACCCCTCTGTCCCCTCCAGACTCCTCTGTCCCCTCCAGTCTCTCTGTCCCCTCCAGATTCCTCTGTCCCCTCCGACATCCTCTGTGTCCTCCAGACTCTGTTCCCCCAGACCTCCTCACTTCCCTCCAGCTCTCTGTGTCCTCAGACCCTCTGTGTCCTCCAGACTCCTCTGTCCCCTCCAGACTCCTCTGTGTCCTCCAGACTCCTCTCCCCAGACTCAGAGTCCTCTGTGTCCTCCAGATTCCTCTGTGTCCTCCAGGACCCCTCTTCCCCTCCAGACTCCTCGTCCCCTCCAGACTCCTCTGTGTCCTCAGACTGTGTCCTCCAGATTCCTCCCTCCTCTGTCCTCTCCAGGCTCCTCTGTCCTCCTCCTTTGGTCCCAGACTTCTGTCCCCTCCAGACTCCTCTGTCCTCCAGACTCCTCCAGACTCCTCTGTGTCCTCCAGAGTCCTCTGTTCCTCCAGTCCTCCAGATCCTCTGTGTCCTCCAGACCCCTCTGTCCTCCAGATCCTCTGTCCCCTCCATCCAGATTTCTCTGTCACTCCAGACTCCTCTGTCCTCCTCTAGGCTCCTCTGTCCACTCCAGCTCCTCTGTCCCCTCCAGCTCCTCTGTCCCCTCCAGACTCCTCTGTTCCCCTCCTGTCCCCTCCAGACTCCTCTGTCCCTCCAGACTCCTCTGTCCTCTCCAGTCTCCTCTTCCTCCTCCTCCCCTCCAGTCCTCTCCGACTCCTTTGTGTCCTCCAGACCCTCTCCCCTCCAGACTCTTCTGTGTCCTTTCTCTGTCCTCCTCCCCAGACTCCTCTGTGTCCTCCAGACTCCTCTGTGTCCTCCAGGTCCCCTCCAGACTCCTCTGTCCCCTCCAGGCTCCTCTGTCCCCTCCAGACTCCTCGTCCCCTCCAGACTCCTCTGTGTCCCTCCAGACTCCTCTGTGTCCTCCAGATTCCTCTTGTCCTCAGATTCCTCTGTGTCCTCCAGATTCCTCTGTCCCTTCATCCAGACTGATTTGTCCCCTCCAGTATCCTCTGTCCTCCTCCAGGCTCCTCTGTCCCCTCCAGACTCCTCTGTCCTCTCCAGACTCCTCTGTGTCCTCCAGACTCCTCTGTCCACTCCAGACTCCTCTGTGTCCTCCAGAGTCCTCTGTCCCCTCCAGACCCCTCTGTGTCCTCCAGACTCCTCTGTCCCCTCCATCCAGATTCTCTTGTCCCCTCCAGACTCCTCTGTCTCCTCTAGGCTCCTCTGTCCCCTCCAGACCCTCTGTCCCCTCCAGACTCCTCTGTCCTCCTCTAGGCTCCTCTGTCCCCTCCGGACTCCTCTGTCCCTCCAAGTCCCCTCCAGACTCCTCTGTCCTCCTCCAGTCTCCTCTGTCCCCTCCAGACTCCTCTGTCCCCTCCAGTCCCTGTCCACCTCTAGAGTCCTCTGTGTCCTCCAGACCCCTCTGTCCCCTCCAGACCCCTCTGTGTCCTCCAGACTCCTCTGTGTCCTCCAGACTCCTCTGTCCCCTCCAGACTCCTCTGTCCCCTCCAGACTCCTCTGTCCTCCTCTAGGCTCCTCTGTCCCCTCCAGACTCCTCTGTCCCCTCCAGACTCCTCTGTGTCCTCCAGACTCCTCTGTGTCCTCCAAGACTCCTCTGTGTCCTCCAGATTCCTCTGTGTCCTCCAGACTCCTCTGTGTCCTCCAGACTCCTCTGTGTCCTCCAGACTCCTCTCTCCCCTCCAGACTCCTCTGTGGTCCTCCAGACTCCTCTGTGTCCTCCAGATTCCTCTGTCCCTCCAGATTCCTCTGTGTCCTCCAGATTCCTCTGTCCCTTCCATCCAGATTCTTTTGTCCCCTCCAAACTCCTCTTTCCCCTTCAGACTCCACTGTCCTTCCTGTATCTTTCTGTCCCCTGTTTCCCCCAGACTCCTCCGTCCTCTCCATATCCCTCTGTTCCCTCTAGATTTCTCTGTCCCCTCCAGTCTCCTCTGTCCTCCCTTTACTTTCTGTCCCCTACTAGACTCCTCTGTTTCCCCAAGACTCCCCTGTCTCCTAAAACCTCTGTCCCCTCCAGACTCTCATATCCCCTCCAGGCACCTTTGTCGCCTTCCAGCTCTTTTGTCCCTTCCCAGACCACTCTCTCCTCTCCACGCTCATCTGTCCCCCTAGTCCACTTTTTAACCTCCAGAGTTTTGCCTTTCTCCAGACCTCTCTTACCCTCCAAACTTATCTGTCCCCTTCAAACACCTCTATTCCCTCCAGATCCCGGAGCCAGCTGTCCCCCCTCCTGCCTCCTCTGTCCTCCTCCAGATTTCTCTGTCTCCTCCAGACCCTTTAGTCTTCTCCATACCCCTCTGTTCCCTTCAAAAACCTCTGTGCTCTCAAGACTCCTCTGTCCCCCTAGACCCCTATGTACTCTCTAGACACATTTGTCCCTCTCCGGACCCTTCTTTCCCTTTAAACTTAGTTGCATCAAAAGAGGCATAGATGCCGGTGATGAGAACATAGTCCTGCCACTTTACACATCACTAGTCAGACCACACATGGAGGACTGTGTACAGTTCTGGGCTCCTGTGAACAAGGCAGACATAGCAGAGCTGGAGAGGGTTCAGAGGAGGGAAACTAAAGTAATAACTGGAATGGGTGGACTACAGGACCCAGAAAGATTATCAAAATTAGGGACGACTGAGGGGAGATGTAATAACTATGTATAAATATATCAGGGGTCAGTACAGAGATCTCTCCCATCAGCTATTTATCCCCAGGACTGTGACTGTGACGAGGGGACATCCTCTGCGTCTGGAGGAAAGAAGGTTTGTACACAAACATAGAAGAGGATTCTTTACGGTAAGAGCAGTGAGACTATGGACTCTTTACGGTAAGAGCAGTGAGTCTATGGAACTCTCTCCCTGAGGAGGTGGTGATGGTAAGTTCACTATAAGAGATCAGGAGGGGCCTGGATGTATTTCTGGAGGTAATAATATTACAGGTTATAGTTACTAGAGAGGGGTCGTTGATCCAGGGAGTTATTCTGATGTCTGATTGGAGTCGGGAAGGAATTTTTTTCCCTAAAGTGAGGAAAATTGGCTTCTACCTCACAGGGGTTTTTTGCCTTCCTCTGGATCAACTTGTAGGAAAACAGGAAGAACTGGATGGACAGAGGGCTTTTTTCGGCCTTATAAACTATGTTACTATGTTACTCATACAGTATGTCCCCCTTCAGACCCCTAACAAATCATCAGGCATGTCTAAAGCTTAGTATGTCCAATCCTTACTCCTAGACATCTGGAGAGAGTTGGGAAGCCCCCAAACACAATAAATGGAATAATTGAGTTTGGCCCATCTGTATCTACTGTGTGTGATCAGTAACCTTTCCTCCGGACATGTTCAGTGTAACGGTCCATTGGGTTCTTCCAGTTTGATCCATCAATACTATGGACTAAGAGAACTTACAGTGAAAGATTTCATCACTGGCTCTTTAAACTTCTGGCAGCATCAAAACATAAAACCTTAAAAAAAGAAACATTTAACATTATGATCTAAATAAATGTCAAAACACTCAAGAGAAGAAGAACTGGAAGGGATAGAAGATCCTGTGGGACACTTAGCAGAATCTTCTAGATAACATGCAGCCAAGTCTTTCTCTCCCTGACTGGACCCCTGGTGAAAATCCGCTCCCCGTCAGACTTTGCACCAGTTTCCTGCCGGTGCCAGTTCATGAATTGACCCTACATAGTGTTGACCCCGCACGTTTCTTGGCTGGTACGCAGCGTGCGGGGAGGTACTGGCATTACACTGATTGGCTGGCCGGGAACGCGTCATCGGGTGCTATAAAGCACCCGGTGACATGTGACCCGGCTCAGTCAAGGAGAGCTGCTGCAAGGAGGGACAAATAGTGTAGGGATAGGATTTGGCTAGGCAGGGCTAGTTGTTCTGTTCAAAAGACCCAAAAGTCCCTTATAAGGACTATTGTTTTATCTGGCTGCAATATATATATTTTTGGGAGCAAAAATTGCGCAAAATTGCCTGACCTAAGCACCACCTGCGCAGCGTGTGCTGTATAACGTTTGTGCATCCTAAATACCTAAAATTCAGTGTATTTTTTTTTCTGCCGCTAATCAAGGTGACAT
Source organism: Rhinella marina (assembly GCA_900303285.1). Lineage (NCBI taxonomy): Eukaryota > Metazoa > Chordata > Amphibia > Anura > Bufonidae > Rhinella > Rhinella marina. The sequence goes on from ONZH01012894.1 coordinate 29,569, forward strand.
TACCTGCGCAGCGTCTGCTGTATAACGTTTGTGTATCCTAAATACCTGACATCCAGTTTATTTTTTCTGCCAGTAATCAAGGCGACATTACCTGCGCTGCGTCTGCTGTATAACGTTTGTGCATCCTAAATATCTGTGACATCCAGTGTATTTTTTTCTGCCGTTAGTGATGGAGATATATCCTGCGCTGTGTGTGCTGTATAACGTTTTTTGTATCCTAAATACCTGACATCCTGTGTATTGTTTTCTGCCGCTAATCAAAGTGACATTCCCTGCGCTATGTCTTCTGTATTACATTTGAACATCCTAAATACCTGTGACATTCAGTGTCATTTTTCTGCGTTAGTGACGGTGATATTCCCTGCGCTACATCTGCTGTATAATGTTTGAACATCCTAAATACCTGTGACATCCAGTGTATTTTTTTCTGCTGCTAATCAAGGCGACATTCCCTGCGCAGCATCTGCTGTATAACGTTTGAACATCCTAAATACCTGTGACATCCAGTGTAATATTTTTTGCCATTAGTGACGGCTATATTCCCTGCGCTACGTCTGCTGTATAACGTTTGAAAATCCTAAATACATGTGACATTCAGTGTAATTTTTCTGCCGTTAGTGACGGTGATATTCCAGCGCTACGTCTGCTGTATAACATTTGAACATTCTAAATAGTTGGGAGGCCAAGATGTATCCAGACATCCTCCCAGTGCTGTTCCCAAACCATTTCAGTGGTGTTTCCATCATTTTCTCACCTTTCCCTATGAAGCAGACGCCCTCCCCTCTTCAGAGCAGGGGGTGCCTGGTTTAGTGCTGGGGTTCTCCCATTGACTTCTATTGTTCTCTGGTGCTCTGTAGAGCCGAGCATCACCAAGTGTTCTACCCGAGCACCCGAGTACTTTGGTGCTCGATCAACACTAACCCTATATTAATTTTTTTCAAAAAAGTTTCTGCAGTGAAGATCCATGAAGATGAAACCCATGATTGACACATGATTCTGAGGACACTCACGGCACAGTCCTCTACATGGAGGTGACAGACAGGTCATAATTGATATTTCAAGGCTTCATTTGCAAAATAAAACTCTGAATAATTAGATGGATTTGGTTAATTATAGACGTAAGAATGACTGGCAGCAAACCTAATAGATAAGGAGTCATAATCCAGAGTGAGATTCGTATTCTGGGGCAGTGATAACATCGAGTGCCAATCATCTCATCACTTCTGGACAGAGATCATGGAAGACACTTATCCCGGCTCTGGGCGATGCCGACTGGTTGCATATCAGTTAAAACAGAAAAAGGGTATCCAAGGAAAAACCAAGTACGCGTTTCTAAATCTGACGAAGATCTCCTTTTCATAGTTCAAAAAGTATGAGGTTTGGAGATGCCTTTTTCTCTGATTTTCTACTGATTTGACTCCATTAGTGAAGGGCTTCCTCTCCCCCCATATACAGGAGGACAATACAAGACACGGCGAGATGAAAATATTTGTTGGTATCTACCTTAAGATAGACTCCTCGGGGACTCCATACACTTATAGGGGTTCTCCATTGGACACTGTATACTCTGGTCACTGTATACTCTACTTATCTGGTCACTGTATACTCTATCTGGTCACTGTATACTCTGTCTGGTAATTATATACTGTATCTGGTTTGTATACTAATCTGTCACTGTACTCTACTTTGTCACTGTAACTCTACTTATCTGGTCACTGTATACTCTACTTATCTGGTCACTGTATACTCTACTTATCTGGTCACTGTATACTCTACTTATCTGGTCATTGTATACTCTACTTATCTGGTCATTGTATACTCTACTTATCTGGTCATTGTATACTCTATTTATCTGGTCACTGTATACTCTATCGGGTCATTGTATACTTATCTGGTCACTGTATACTCTACTTATCTGGTCATTGTATACTCTACTTATCTGGTCATTGTATACTCTACTTATCTGGTCATTGTATACTCTATTTATCTGGTCACTGTATACTCTATCGGGTCATTGTATACTTATCTGGTCACTGTATACTCATCTGGTCACTGTATACTCTACTTATCTGGTCACTGTATACTCTATCTGGTCATTGTATACTCTGCTTATCTGGTCACTGTGTACTGTATCTGGTAATTATATACTGTATCTGGTTATTGTATACTCTATCTGGTTACTGTATACTCTATCTGGTAATTATATACTGTATCTGGTTATTGTATACTATATCTGGTCACTGTATACTCTACTTATCTGGTCACTGTATACTCTACTTATCTGGTCATTGTATACTCTACTTATCTGGTCATTGTATACTCTACTTATCTGGTCACTGTATACTCTACTTATCTGGTCACTGTATACTCTACTTATCTGGTCACTGTATACTCTACTTATCTGGTCATTGTATACTCTACTTATCTGGTCACTGTATACTCTACTTATCTGGTCACTGTATACTCTACTTATCTGGTCACTGTATACTCTACTTATCTGGTCACTGTATACTCTACTTATCTGGTCATTGTATACTTATCTGGTCACTGTATACTCTACTTATCTGGTCACTGTATACTCTACTTATCTGGTCACTGTATACTCTACTTATCTGGTCATTGTATACTCTACTTATCTGGTCATTGTATACTCTATGTATCTGGTTACTGTATACTCTATCTGGTCATTGTATACTTATCTGGTCACTGTATACTTTAATTATCTGGTCACTGTATACTCTACTTATCTGGTCACTGTATACTCTACTTATCTGGTCACTGTATACTCTATGTATCTGGTCACTGTATACTCTATCTGGTCATTGTATAATCTGCTTATCTGGTCACTGTATACTCTATCTGGTCATTGTATAATCTGCTTATCTGGTCACTGTATACTCTATCTGGTCATTGTATACTCTGCTTATCTGGTCACTGTGTACTGTATCTGGTAATTATATACTGTATCTGGTTATTGTATACTCTATCTGGTTACTGTATACTTTATTTTTCTGGTCATTGCATAATTTATCTATTTATACTCTGGTCATTGTACATTCTGTCTGGTCATTGTATACTCTATCTGATCATTATATACTGCATTTACCTGGCCACTGTATACTCTCTCTGGTAATTGTATACAGTATCTGATCATGGTATACTCTATCTGGTTCTGGTAATTGTATACCCTGCCTAGACATTGTATGCACTATTTATCTGGATATTATATATTTTATCTGGCCATTGTATACTATATCTCATCATGGTATACTCTATTTATCTGGTCACTGTATACTCTTTTCATCTTGCCATTGTATACTTTACCAGTTCATTATATACTCTATCTAGTCAGTGAATATTCTATTTATTTTGTCATTGTAAGCTCTGTTTATCGGGATTTCTAAACATTATTATTTATTTTAGATTTTAGACTATACAAGACTATGGTAGACAGAAATTGTAACAGTGTTTCTGTTTAGGCTGTGCTTCTCCCCCCCCCCACACTAAAAGTTTCTAGTTCAACTAGAAACATATAAAGACATCAGTAAAATCCCTTACTGGTCTACAGATAGGGACCAGCATTTAGTAGGAACTACTCTTCCACGCTGCATGAGTGACCAGAAGAAGACACGAGGATGGGGTCACTGGGCCACAGACACTGGGTAAACACCCTACTGACCAGGGTTCCAGCCTGGTGACTGAGTCACAGAGCCTGGACCTCTAGCTTGTGGCCAGGGAACCAGAGTTCTGAGAGGGAGGGGGAACAGCTAGCTCAAACACTTATTAAAGCCACATTCTTATCAGTAAGATTAGAGCTGAGCTATAATGTGTGTTTATAAGGTCAGAGATCAGAAATAAGGAGCCATCAGGTTTGCTGGCTGACAGGGTCAGAGATCAGGGATAATGAGCCAACAGGTGAGCTGGCTGACAGGGTCAGAGATTGGAGATAATGAGCCAACAGGTGAGCTGGCTGACAGGGTCAGAGATTGGAGATAATGAGCCATCAGGTAAGCTGGCTGACAGGGTCAGAGTTTGTAGATAATAAGCCATCAGGTGAGCTGGCTGACAGGGTCAGAGATCAGAGATAATGAGCCATCAGGTGAGCTGGCTGACAGGGTCAGAGATCAGAGATAATGAGCCAACAGGTGAGCTGGCTGACAGGGTCAGAGATTGGAGATAATGAGCCATCAGGTAAGCTGGCTGACAGGGTCAGAGTTTGTAGATAATAAGCCATCAGGTAAGCTGGCTGACAGGGTCAGAGATCAGAGATAATGAGCCATCAGGTGAGCTGGCTGACAGGGTCAGAGATCGGAGATAATGAGCCATCAGGTGAGCTGGCTGACAGGGTCAGAGAGAAAATTCAGATCCTGCTACTAGAAAAGCTCAGAAAAAAAGACTCCATATTTTTAATAAAGACCAAATTAAAAATTATTTTTAGCTCAAAATGAGTACAATGTAATTATTTTTAAAAATTGCCCTTAAAGGTGTATTCTTTAAAGACTGTCCGCTGTTTCCAGTATCACATGCTGTACATATGGCATGTGATCCCAGTCTGCAGTGTGTATTTCTCGCAAGTGCTTTACAGACTTGCGCATGCGCTGCAGGTCGTCATCCCAGGCTGGGATCACATGCCCAATGTACAGCATGTGATCCCGGAAGTGGTGGCCACAAGGGATCACGCTGTATATCAGAAAACTCCTTAAGCCTGGCCAGCAGAGGGAGCAGATGCAACATGGGATAGCTGACAGAGTAGACAGCCCTGAATTAGGTGCCAGCTAGCGCTAGGCTAGAAAAGCAGGCCATTAAAAAGAAAAGGAGAGGTGCAGAGTAGAAGTTCTGTAGAGGTGAATGGCATTACAAGAAGCTTATAGACTCAACAGCTATAGTGCCCAGTTGTGTAAAGACTTTCGGCCCTGGAGATATTCTGCAGCTTGATGACCTGCATGAGAAGATATCCACATCTGGCAGTGGAAATTGTGAAGTTGAAACCTGTTCAAAAAAAGGTGCAGAACATAGTCTGACATTTAGGGTCCGCCCTGTGGTTGCCTTGCCTAAAGAAAAGTGTGCTCCCGATGTCTAAATACTTAAGTGCAAGTCAGATAGAGAAATGCAGCATAAGGAAGATTGTTCTAAACAGACACTTTCATCTATTATAGGGCATCTGTCAGCAGTTTTGTACCCCTGGTGCAGCGTCTTTACACAACCATACTGTACCTGCAGCAAGTCACCATGGGCTCTCAGCCGCCCTGTTAGTGATGTGATGGATTCCACATGGCAGGCGGTAAAGTTGTTGATTCTGCTATGGGGACAGCAGAATCATGAATTCAGCTCTGGATGTGTCTAGACTCTACAGCATAGCTGCCCCTACAGACTAGATCAATCCAATGTGTGTGCAGGCCTCGGCGGGGGGGAATGTGCATGGCCTGTTGGAGTGGTGATGTCACAGGAGAAACGTGAGCGCAGCTTTGACTGCGACTGGAATATGAGACATAATATAGCAGCAGAACTGTGGATGCAGCTCTGGAGGCGATGAAGCATAACTAGGGGAACATTAGAATTCTGACTTCAGCTTTGGATGTGACTGGAGTATAATCTATAGTCTAACAATATAATTATGATTTTGGCTTTGGATGTGACTGGAGTATAAGCCATAGTGTAACATTATAATTATGATTGCGGCTTTGGATGTGACTGGAGTATAATCCATAGTGTAACATTATAATTCTGACTGCGGCTTTGGATGTGACTGGAGTATAAGCCATAGTGTAACATTATAATTCTGACTGCAGCTTTGGATGTGACTGGAGTATAAGCCATAGTGTAACATTATAATTCTGACTGCAGCTTTGGATGTGACTGGAGTATAAGCCATAGTGTAACATTATAATTCTGACTGCGGCTTTGGATGTGACTGGAGTATAATCCATAGTGTAACATTATAATTCTGACTGCGGCATTGGATGTGACTGGAGTATAATCCATAATGTAACATTATAATTCTAACTGCGGCATTAGATGTGACTGGAGTATAAGCCATAATGTAACATTATAATTATGATTGCGGCTTTGGATGTGACTGGAGTATAATCCATCAGTGTAAACATTCCCGTATTATATGGCGGCTTTGGATGTGAACTGGAGTATAATCCATAGAATGTAACATTATAATTCTGACTGCAGCTTTGATGTGACTGAGTATAAAGCCATAGTGTAACATTATAATTATGATTGCGGCTTTGGATGTGACTGGAGTATAAGCCATAGTGTAACATTATAATTCTGACTGCAGCTTTGGATGTGACTGGAGTATAAGCCATAGTGTAACATTATAATTATGATTGCGGCTTTGGATGTGACTGGAGTATAAGCCAAGTGTAAATATATTATGATATGTGACATATAAGCCATAGTGTAACATTATATTCTGATGCGCTTTGGATGTGACTGGAGTATAAGCCATAGTGTAACATTATAATTCGACTGCAGGCTTTGGATGTGACTGGAGTATAAGCATAGTGTAAACATTAATTATGATGCGGCTTTGATGTGAGAGTATAAGCCATAGTGTAACATTATAATTCTGACTGCAGCTTTGGATGTGACTGGAGTATAAGCCATAGTGTAACATTATAATTATGATTGCGGCTTTGGATGTGACTGGAGTATAATCCATAGTGTAACATTATAATTCATGACTGCGGCCTTTGGATGTGACTGGAGTATAAGCCATAGTGGTAACATTATAATTCTGACTGCGGCTTTGGATGTGCTGGAGTATAAGCCATAGTGTACATTATATTCCTGACTGCGGGCTTTGGATGTGACGGAGTATAAGCCATAGTGTAACATTATAATTCTGACTGCGGCTTTGGATGTGACGGAGTATAAGCCATAGTGTAACATTATAATTATGACTGCGGCATTGGATGTGACTGGAGTATAATCCATAATGTAACGTTATAATTCTGACTGTAGCTTTGGTTGTGACTGGAGTATGAGACGTGATGTAGCAGCAGAACTGTGAGGCAGTGGAGCATAAGACATTGGGGAACATTAAAAATCTGACTTCAGCTTTGTATGTGACTGGAGTATAAGCCATAGTGTAACTAACATTATAATTCTGACAGCAGCTTTGGTTGTGACTGGAGTAGAGGATATGTTGTAATTAGGTACAGGAGGAGTAAAGAGCTTGTAAAGCCTCTCAGCATTGTCTGGGGATGACATCTACATGTAAATTGGAAGCCGATGTGGGGTGACAGGCGAATCCTTGGCACGGTCACTGACACATAGAATGTACAGAGACTCATGTGTCTGACACCTGGCCCCCAGAGCAGCGATCCGCACGCCGGCGACAGGCGGTGTCAGATTTGGAGACTTCCTGCTCTTCCCTGTGTCTGCGGTGTCAGCACCTCTCTCCATCTTGACCCTTTTACTGCCGCCCCGCGTGCGATCAGGTTACCCACCGCCAAAAAAAAAGAAAAACTTTCTGAATCTCTGTTTTTTTTTATTTTTAGGAAAATGTTCAGGATATAACGGGGCGGCCGCTCGTAAATGAAAATCTTCTGTGCCAAAACACGTATCGATTGCAAAGCACGTCCCGGATTTATAAGGCACCGAAAGAGGAAAAATTGCAGCAAGAAAAAGAAAGCGGTCAGGCTGAGGTCAGCGCCGGAGCGGTCCGTCGGCCGCCATGTTACACGCAATCCACTGACATCTGTGCGTCTGTGGGGAAGGTGCGGATCTGGTACATGCCGTGCGCTGATTTACACCTCGCCACAAACTGAATTCTGATCCAGAATTACCCATAAAGTGGATGGGAGAATTTAGATTGTAAGCTCTGCGGGCTCCGTCCGGTCTCCTGGGTCAATACTTGTTAAGTGAGGCTCATGTATGAACCCGGAGATGATACCGCTATCAATATGACGCCCCTTAGGAAGGAAGATAAAGGGTCCCCGATGCAGACACCTACATGTCCGAAAGGTCACATGACACATCTCCGATGCCATGACCTCTCAGCAGGGTCACCCGCAGCCTACACCCACCACAACACACAGGGTGCCCAGTATTTACTGACCAGTCAAAGTATATGACTGTATTATTGGGCAAGTAAGACTGATTATTGGGCAGTTGTATATGCACTGTGTATTATTGGGGCACTGTATGACTGTATTATTGGGCACTGTATGACTGTATTATTGGGCACTGTATGACTGTATTATTGGGGCACTGTATGACTGTATTATTGGGGCACTGTATGACTGTATTGATTATTGGGCACTGTATGACTGACTGTATGTATTGGGCTGTACTGTATGACTGTATTATTGGGGGCACTGTAACTGTATGACTGTATTATTGGGCACTGTATGACTGTATTTGGGCATGTATGACTGGGGCACTGTATGACTGTATTATTGGGGGCACTGTATGACTGTATTATTGGGCAGTGTATGACTGTATGACTGTATGATGTGGGGCACTGTATGAATGTATTATTGTGTACTGTATTATTGGGGGGCACTGTATTGACTGTATTATTGGGGCAGTGTATGACTGTATTATTGGGGCACTGTATGACTGTATTATTGAGGCAGTGTATGACTGTATTATTGGGGCACTGTATGACTGCAATTATTGGGGCAGTGTATGACTGTAATATTGGGCACTGTATGACTGTATTATTGGGGCACTGTGTATGACTGTAATATTAGGGGCACTGTATGACTGTATTATTGGGCAGTGTATGACTGTATTATTGGGGCACTGTATGACTGTATTATTGGGGCACTGTGACTGTATGACTGTATTATTGGGGCACTGTATGACTGTATTATTGGGGCACTGTATGACTGTATGACTGTATTATTGGGGGCACTGTATGACTGGTATTATTGGGGGCAGTGTATGACTGTATTATTGGGGCACTGTATGACTGTATTATTGGGCACTGTATGACTGTATTATTGGGGCACTGTATGACTGTATTATTGTATGGTATTATTGGGCACTGTGTTATGACTGTATTATTGGGGCACTGTATGACTGTATTATTGGGGCACTGTATGACTGGTATTATTGGGGGCAGTGTATGACTGTATTTGGGGCATGTATGACTGTATTATTGGGCACTGTATGACTGTATTATTGGGGCAGTGTATGACTGTATTATTGGGACTGTATGACTGTAATTATTGGGCACTGTATGACTGTATTATTGGGGGCACTGTATGACTGTATTATTGGGGCACTGTATGTATTGTATTACTGTATTATTGGGGCACTGTAATGACTGTATTATTGGGGCACTGTAATGACTGTATTATTGGGGCACTGTATGACTGTATTATTGGGGCACTGTATGGTATGACTGTATTATTGGGGCAGTGTATGACTGTATTATTGGGCAGTGTATGACTGTATTATTGGGGCACTGTATGAACTGTATTATTGGGGCACTGTGGGTATGACTGTATTATTGGGGCACTGTATGACTGTATTATTGGGGCACTGTATGACTGTATTATTGGGGCTGTAGTGTATGACTGTATTATTGGGGCACTGTATGACTGTAATTATTGGGGCCACTGTATGACTGTATTATTGGGGCACTGTATGACTGACTGTATGACTATTGGGGCACTGTGTATGACTGTATTATTGGGCAGTATGACTGTATTAATTGATGTATTATTATTGGGCACTGTATGACTGTATTATTGGGGCACTGTAATGACTGTATTATTGGGCACTGTATGACTGTATTATTGGGCACTGTATGACTGTATTATTGGGGCACTGTATGACTGTATTATTGGGGCACTGTATGACTGTATTATTGGGGCACTGTATGACTGTATTATTGGGCACTGTATGACTGTATTATTGGGGCAGTGTATGACTGTATACTATTGGGGCACTGTATGTACTGTATTATTGGGCACTGTATGACTGTATTGTATATTGGGCACTGTATGACTGTATTATTGGGGCACTGTATGACTGTATTATTGGGCACTGTATGACTGTATTATTGGGGACTGCTGTATTATTGTGTATGACTGTATTATTATTGGGGCACTGTATGACTGTATTATTGGGGCACTGTATGACTTGTAGTATTGGGGCACTGTATGACTGCAGTATTGGGCACTGTATGACTAATATTGGGCACTGTATGACTGTATTATTGGGGCACTGTATGACTGTAGTATTGGGCACTGTATGACTGTATTATTGGGGCACTGTAATGACTGTATTATTGGGGCAGTGTATGACTGTAGTATTGGGCACTGTATGACTGTATTATTGGGCAGTGTATGACTGTATTATTGGGGCAGTGTATGACTGTATTATTGGGCACTGTATGACTGTAGTATTGGGGCACTGTATGACTGTAAGTATTTGGGGCCACTGTATGACTGCAGTATTGGGCACTGTATGACTAATATTGGGCACTGTAATGACTGTATTATTGGGGCACTGTATGACTGTATTATTGGGGCACTGTATGACGGTATTATTGGGGCAGTGTATGACTGTATTATTGGTCACTGTATGACTGTATTATTGGGGCACTGTATGACTGTAGTATTGGCACTGTATGACTGTATTATTGGGCACTGTAAGACTGTATTATTGGGGGCACTGTATGACTGTATTATTGGGCACTGTATGGACTGTATTATTGGGGCAGTGGTATGACTGGTTATTATTCGGAGCACTGTAAGACATGTATTATTGGGCCAGCTGTATGACTGTATTCATTGGCGCACATGTATGACTGTATTATTGGGGCACTGTATGACTGTATTATTGGGGGCAGTGTATGACTGTATTATTGGGACACTGTATGACATGTATTATTGGGGCCTGTATGACTGTATTATTGGGCCACTGTATGACTGTATTATTGGGGCACTGTATGACTGTATTATTGGGGCACTGTATGACTGTATTATTGGGCACTGTAAGACTGTATTATTGGGCACTGTATGAACTTTTGGGCCTGTATGGATTTGGGGCACTGTATGCTGTAGTATTGGGCACTGTAATGACTGTAGTATTGGGGCACTGTATGAACTGTATTATTGGCATGTATGACTGTATTATTGGGGCACTGTATGACTGTATATTGGGGCACTGTAATGACTGTAGTATTGGGCACTGTATGACTGTAATATTGGGCACTGTAATGACTGTATTATTGGGGCACTGTATGACTGTATAATTGGGGGCACTGTATGACTGTATATTGGGGCACTGTATGACTGTATTATTGGGGCAACTGTATGACTGTATTATTGGGCACTGTATGACTGTAGTGTTGGGCACTGTATGACTGTATTATTGGGCACTGTAAGACTGTAATTATTGGGCACTGTATGACTGTATTATTGGGGCAGTGTATGACTGTATTATTGGAGCACTGTAAGACTGTATTATTGGGCACTGTATGACTGTATTATTGGGCACTGTATGACTGTATTATTGGGCACTGTATGACTGTATTATTGGGGCACTGTATGACTGTATTATTGGGGCAGTGTATGACTGTATTATTGGGCACTGTATGACTGTATTATTGGGGCACTGTATGACTGTATTATTGGGGCAGTGTATGACTGTATTATTGGGCAGTGTATGACTGTATTATTGGGGGCACTGTATGACTGTATTATTGGGCAGTGTATGACGTATTAATTGGGGCACTGTATGACTGTATTATTGAGCACTGTAAGACTGTATTATTGGGCACTGTATGACTGTATTATTGGGGCAGTGTATGACTGTATTTTTGGGCACTGTATGTCTTTATTATTGGGCAGTGTATGACTATTATTGGGCACTATATGACTGTATTATTGAGCACTGTAAGACTGTATTATTGGGGCACTGTATGAACTGTATTATTGGGGCACTGTATGACTGTATTATTGGGCAGTGTATGACTGTATTATTGGGCACTGTATGACTGTATTATTGGGGCAGTTGTGTATGACTGTATTATTGGGCACTGTAAGACTGTATTATTGGGCACTGTATGACTGTATCATTGGGGCACTGTATGACTGTATTATTGGGGCACTGTATGACTGTATTATTGGGGCACTGTATGACTGTATTATTGGGGCACTGTATGACTGTAGTATTTGGGCACTGTATGACTGTATTATTGGGCACTGTATGACTGTAGTATTGGGCACTGTTATGACTGTATTATTGGGGCACTGTATGACTGTATTATTGGGGCAGTGTATGATGTATTATTGGGCAACTGTATGACTGTATTATTGGGCACTGTATGACTGTATTATTATTGGGGCACTGTATGACTGTATTATTGGGGCACTGTATGACTGTATTATTGGGGCACTGTTGACTGTATTATTGGCACTGTTGACTGTTTATTGGGCACTGTATGACTGTTTATTGGGGCAGTGTATGACTGTATTATTGGGCAGTGTATGACTGTATTATTGGGCACTGTATGACTGTATTATTGGGCAGTGTATGACTGTAATTATTGGGCACTGTATGACTGTATTATTGGGGCACTGTATGACTGTATTATTGGGCACTGTATGACTGTATTATTGGGCACTGATGACGGTATTATTGGCACTGTATGACTGTATTATTGGGCACTGTATGACTTTTATTGGGGCAGTGTAATGACTGTATTATTGGGCACTGTATGACTGTATTATTGGGGCACTGTATGACTGTATTATTGGGGCAGTGTATGACTGTATTATTGGGCACTGTATGACTGTATTATTGGGCAGTGTATGACTGTATTATTGGGCACTGTATGACTGTATTATTTGGGGCAGTGTATGACTGTATTATTGGGCACTGTATGACTGTATTATTGGGGCACTGTATGACTGTATGGGCATGTATGGGTATTATTGGGCACTGTATGACTGTATTGTATTGGGGCACTGTATGACTGTATTATTGGGGCAGTGTATGACTGTATATTGGGCACTGTATGACTGATTATTGGGGCTGTATGACTGTATTATTGGGGCAGTGTTGACTGTATTATTGGGCACTGTATGACTGTATTATTGGGGCGTGTATGACTGTATTATTGGGCACTGTATGACTGTATTATTGGGGCAATGTATGACTGTATTATTGGGGCACTGTATGACTGTATTATTGGGGCAGTGTATGACTGTATTATTGGGCACTGTAATGACTGTATTATTGAGCACTGTATGACTGTATTATTGGGCACTGTATGACTGTATTATTGAGCACTGTAAGACTGTATTATTGGGCACTGTATATGACTGTATTATTGGGGCACTGTATGACTGTATTATTGGGGCACTGTATGACTGTATTATTGGGGCACTGTATGACTGTATTTATTGGGCACTGTATGACTGTATTGATTGGGGCACTGTATGACTGTATTATTGGGGCACTGTATGACTGTATTATGGGCACTGTATGACTGTATTATTGGGGCACTGTATGACTGTATTATGGGGCACTGTAATGGGCACTGTATGACTGTATTATTGGGCACTGTATGACTGTTATTATTGGGCACTGTATGACTGTATGCTGTATTATTGGGCACTGTATGACTGGTACGTATGATGTATTATTGGGCACTGTATGACTGTATTATTGGGGCACTGTATGACTGTATTATGGGGGCACTGTATGACTGTATTATTGGGGCTGTATGTACTGTATTATTGGGCACTGTATGACTGTATTTTGGGGCACTGTATGACTGTATTATTGGTCACTGTATGACTGTATTATTGGGCACTGTATGACTGTATTATTGGGGCACTGTATTATTGGGGCACTGTATGACTGTATTATTGGGCACTGTATGACTGTATTATTGGGGCACTGTATGACTGTATTATTGGGCACTGTATGACTGTATTATTGGGGCACTGTATGACTGTATTATTGGGGCAGTGTATGACTGTATTATATGATCACTATATGACGGTCTTATATGAGCACTGTATGATATTATTATTTGGAGATTGTATGATTGTATTATTTAGTTGCTGTATGTCTGTATTCTATGAGCACTGTATAATTGTATTATATGAACACTGCATGATGTTATTATTTAGACAATGTATGTCTACCACTGTTACCAAGGCTTTGGACTCATGTACACGACCGTATGTATTTTGTGGTCTGCAAAAAACGGATCCGCAAAAAATAAAAATGGCGTCCGTATACCTTCCGTATTTTGCGGAACGGAACTGCTGGTCCCTAATAGAAAAGTCCTATTCTTGTCCGTAATGCGGAAATTGAATACACACGGAGTAACTTCAGTTTTTTTCAGACCCATTGAAATGAATGGTTCCTCATACGGTCCACAAAAAGAACCCCGGAATGGACACGGAAAGAAAATACGTTTGTGTGCATGAGCCCTTATTATGGAGATCCAGGCACTGAACGGCTTGGTGGTCCTGCCGAGGAGCAATGAGGTCCTGAGTCCCCGTAACCTCAGCACTGACTGCAGGAAGATAAACGACGAGAAGATTCATCATGAGGGGAGAGGTTAAAGTCAACTTTGCTCAAATTTTGCGTCACATGTATCACAAATTGCACAATGGCCCAGATCTACTAATCCTGGAGAAGGTGTGAACTCAGGGGGCGACTTATCACCTGCACCATCCCTGAAAAGTGCAGGATTTTGCTTGTTTTGTCGGTGGAGAAGAAATCTGCACCAAATTTATGATATATTTGCGTCATTTTTACAGTGGTTTGCGCCATTTGCATTTGCTAAGGGGCGGATAAATATTTTTTCACCAGAGTTACATTTTTAGCCAAATTAATCATTGCAACTTTTTCACAAAAATTTGCAAAAATGTAGCAAGTGACGGAGCCTTTGTAATGAATAAGATTAGACTTTAGGCTGAAATACTCCACAGGTATTATGTGCAACAAATGTAACTTATGATTTTGTAAATTTGTTGCAAAAAAAGTGCAAATCATCACAAAAACTTCTGTCCTTTTAAAAACTGGAGCGAGTGAAGTCCGAATTCTTGAGTGAATGCCTGAGGAATTCCTCCCAATGTCTTCATGACTGTGGAGGAGCTGAGGGGTTCACCCTGGCTGCTGGATCCATCTAAACCAGGGATGACCAACCTGCAGCCCCCCAGCTGTTACAAAACTACAACTCCCAGCATTCCCTGATAGCTGAAGGCTGGCCAGGCATGATGGAAGTTGTAGTTTTGCAACAGCTGGAGGGCCACAGGTTAGGCATCCCTGCTCTATACCCTGACTCTGCACCAGTGCTGGATGATACCACATGGGGTGTGAGTATAGGGGTGCAGGGGTCATAGTGTTAGGGGCTCGACCAGTGCTGGATGATACCACGTGGGGTGTGAGTATAGGGGTGCAGGGGTCATAGTGTTAGGGGCTCGACCAGTGCTGGATGATACCACATGGGGTGTGAGTATAGGGGTGCAGGGGTCATAGTGTTAGGGGCCCCACTGCTGGATGATACCAAGCGGGGGTGTGAGTATAGGGGGCAGGGGTCGCAGTGTTAGGGGCCCCACTGCTGGATGATACCAAGCGGGGTGTGAGTATAGGGGGCAGGGGTCGCAGTGTTAGGGGCCCCACTGCTGGATGATACCACGTGGGGTGTGAGTATAGGGGTGCAGGGGTCAGGGCCGGCCTTAGGGTAGATGGCGCCCTGTGCGAAACTATCTCTCGGCGCCCCCCCCTCCCTGAGTGACAGTACTAACGTCATACAGTATAGAGCTATAAATACAGTGTAGAGATATATAGAGTGATATAGGTAGGTAGAGTAGGACAGTATATATATATATGTATTTATAGCTCTCTATACTGTCCTATATCACACTATATATCTCTGCACTGTATTTATAGCTTTCTATATTGAAATGTAGCCTAATACAGCGCACATACCTCTTACATCCAGTATAATACAGAGCCCCATACCTCTTACATCCAGTATAATACAGCGCCCCATACCTCTTACATCCAGTATAATACAGCGCACCATACCTCTTACATCCGGTATAATACAGCGCCCCATACCTCTAACATCCAGTATAATACAGCGCCCCATACCTCTTACATCCAGTATAATACAGCGCCTCATACCTCTTACATCCAGTATAATACAGCGCCTCATACCTCTTACATCCAGTGACGTCTCCTCTCATGTAGATCTTCTCTTTCCTCATCTTCTCCTTTCAGACCAGACGCCATTTTTCAGCCATTTCTCATCTCTGCAGTTAGACAGAAAAAAAATCTTAGTTTACACAGTGTCCTAAAAAATAACTGCGCCCAGCAAATAGTGTTCCGTAATAGTGCGCCCAGTAATATTGTAAACATAACGCTCCCCAGAAATAACTGCGCTGATACTGTGCCAGGGTGCCCCCACAGTAATAGTGCCCCCCACAGTAATAGTGCCCCCCACAAGTCCCAACTAATAATTCTCTGCCAGAGTGCACTTGTTAGTAATAGTGCCCCCAACAGTACTAATGTCCCCACTGTGCCCCAGAAGTAATAATGCTTCCAATGTGCCAGTAACAAGTGCCCCCCATTGATTCCCCCCCAAAATCATGTACCAGTAAAAAGTGTCCCACCCCCATAGATGCCCCCCAAATTATGTGCCAGTAAGAAATGCCTCAGTGCCCCCATGTGCCAGTAAGAAATGCCCCAGTGCCAGTAAAAATGCCCCAATGCCCCCATGTGCCAGTAAAATGCTCCCATGTGCCAATAAAAATGCCCCCAGTGCCAGTAAAAAATGCCCCAGTGCCCCCATGTGCCAGTAAAAATGCCCACAATACCCCCATGTGCCAGTAAAATGCCACTATGTGCCAGTAAAAATGCCCCCAGTGCCCCTTGTGCCAGTAAAAATGCCCTCAGTGCCAGTAAAATGCCCCCAGTGCCCCCATGTGCCAGTAAAATGCCCCCATTTGCCAGTAAAATGCCCCATGTGCCCCATTTGCCAGTAAAATGCCCCCAGTGCCAGTAAAATGCCCCCATGTGCCAGTAAGAAATGCCCCAGTGCCCCCATGTGCCAGTAAAAATGCCCCCAGTGCCAGTAAAATGCCCCAGTGCCAGTAAAATGCCCCCAGTGCCCCCATGTGCCAGTAAAATGCTCCATGTGCCAATAAAAATGCCCCCAGTGCCCCCATGTGCCAGTAAAATGCTCCCATGTGCCAGTAAAAATACCCCCAGTGCCAGTAAAATGCCCCATGTGCCAGTAAAAATGCCCACAATACCCCTATGTGCCAGTAAAAATGCCACTATGTGCCAGTAAAAATGCCCCCAGTGCCCCTTGTGCCATTAAGAAAATGCCCCCAGTGCCAGTAAAAATGCCCCCAGTGCCCCCTTGTGCCAGTAAAATGCTCCCATGTGCCAATAAAAATGCCCCAGTGCCCCCTTGTGCCAGTAAAAATACCCCCAGTGCCAGTAAAATGCCCCCATGTGCCAGTAAAAATGCCCACAATACCCCTATGTGCCAGTAAAATGCTACTATGTGCCAGTAAAAATGCCCCCAGTGCCAGTAAAATGCTCCCATGTGCAATAAAAGTGCCCCTTGTGCCAGTAAAAATGCCCCAGTGCCCCTTGTGACAGTAAAATGCCCCAGTGCAGTAAAATGCTCCCATGTGCCAATATAATGCCCCCAGTGCCCCCTTGTGCCAGTAAAAATGCCCCCAGTGCCCCCTTGTGCCAGTAAAATACCCCCAGTGCCCCCATGTGCCAGTAAAAATGCCCCCAGTGCCCCCTTGTGCCAGTAAAAATGCCCCCAGTGCCCCCTTGTGCCAGTAAAAAATGCCCCCAGTGCCCCCTTGTGCCAGTAAAAATTCCCCCAGTGCCAGTAAAATGCCCCCAGTGCCCCCATGTGCCAGTAAAATGCCCCCATGTGCCAATAAAATGCCCCAGTGCCCCCTTGTGCCAGTAAAAATGCCCCCAGTGCCCCATGTGCCAGTAAAAATGCCCCCCCTGCAGTATGCCCCCCCTTGTGCCAGTAAAAATGCCCCCAGTGCCCCCTTGTGCCAGTAAAAATGCTCCCAGTGCCCCCTTGTGCCAGTAAAAATTCCCCCAGTGCCCAGTAAAATGCCCCCCAGATGCCCCCCATGTGCCAGTAAAATGCCCCATGTGCCAATAAAATGCCCCCCAGTGCCCCTTGTTCCAGTAAAAATGCCCCCAGTGCCAGTAAAATGCACCCATGTGCCAGTAACAATTCCCACAATACCCCCCATGTGCCAGTAAAAATGCCCCCAGTGCCCCCTTGTGCAGGAAAAATGGCCCCCAGTACCCCCATGTGCCAGTAAAAATGCCCCCAGTGCCCCTTGTGCCAGTAAAAATGCCCCAGTGCCCCTTGTGCCAGTAAAAATGCCCCAGTGCCGCCATGTGCCAATAAATGCCCCCATAAAAAAATAAACACTTACTTACCTCCATGGAGCCGCAGCGATGCGATGCAGGCCTCTTCCGGCCTGTGTCCAGCGCTGTACGGCTCGGGCGGCGGCGATGACGTCATCGCGTCGCCTGAGCTGGCCTCTGATAGGCTGCAGGCCTAGGGCCTGCAGCCTATCAGAGGAACGGGCAGGGGAGACCGCCTCTCCCTCCCCTGCCCCGCATCTCCAAAGGCAGACTATGGAGATGAGCGCTTCCACAATGGAAGCGCTCATCTCCCTCTGCCCCACCGCCGCACTTGCAGGGCACGGCCGGGCCATTAAGGGGCGCTCTGGCAGGGCGCCCCCTTAACTGGCCGGGAGTGAAGCGCCCTGTGCAACCGCACAGGTCGCACACCCCTAAGGCCGGCCCTGGCAGGGGTCATAGTGTTAGGGGCCCCACTGCTGGATGACACCACGCAGGGTGTGAGTATAGGGGTGCAGGGGTCACAGTGTTAGGGGCCCCCACTGCTGGATGATACCAAGCGGGGTGTGAGTATAGGGGTGCAAGGGTGGTAGTGTTAGGGGCCCCACCACTGCTGGATGACACCAAGCGCGGTGTGAGTATAGGGGGGCAGGGGTCGCAGTGTTAGGGGCCCCACCACTGCTGGATGACACCACGCAGGGTGTGAGTATAGGGGTGCAGGGGTGGTAGTGTTAGGGGCCCCACCACTGCTGGATGATACCACGTGGGGTATGAGTATAGGGATGCAGGGGTCATAGTGTTAGGGGCCCCACTGCTGGATGATACCAAGCGGGGTGTGAGTATAGGGGGCAGGGGTCGCAGTGTTAGGGGCCCCACTGCTGGATGATACCACGTGGGGTGTGAGTATAGGGGTGCAGGGGACAGGGGTCATAGTGTTAGGGGCCCCACTGCTGGATGACACCACGCAGGGTGTGAGTATAGGGGTGCAGGGGTCACAGTGTTAGGGGCCCCACTGCTGGATGATACCAAGCGGGGTGTGAGTATAGGGGTGCAAGGGTGGTAGTGTTAGGGGCCCCACCACTGCTGGATGACACCAAGCGCGGTGTGAGTATAGGGGGGCAGGGTCGCAGTGTTAGGGGCCCCACCACTGCTGGATGACACCACGCAGGGTGTGAGTATAGGGTGCAGGGGTGGTAGTGTTAGGGGGCCCCACCACTGCTGGATGATACCACGTGGGGTATGAGTATAGGGATGCAGGGGTCATAGTGTTAGGGGCCCCACTGCTGGATGATACCACGCGGGGTGTGAGTATAGGGGGGCAGGGGCCCCAGCACTACTGGATTATACCACGTGGGGTGTGAGTATAGGGGTGCAGGGGCCCCAGCACTACTGGATTATACCATGTGGGGTGTGAGTATAGGGGTTCAGGGGTCGCAGTGTTAGGGGCCCCACCGCTGGTGCAGTGCTTTATGTAGGGGAGGTTCCCAAGTGCTTTCCCTAGTGGCCATATCGCACACCTCCATCCTCTACCTCTGAGGTGCTCTTCTACTTTCTCCTTTTTAAAGAAGTTCTGCAGCAGCAGCAGATGCCGGCCAGGCAGCTCATGCAGACCCTTGTCCACAACCACAAAAACAAGTGAATGGGGTAACTTGGCGATTAAGAACCTCCGACAGAGGCCTCATGTCAGTCATTGCTTGGAACTTACCCAATCACGTTGCTCTGCTGCTGCAGAACCTCTTTTTTTTTTTAAAGAAAAAGGCTTTATGTAAAAAGCCTATCACCAATCTATGCCTTGAAGACTACCACCTCCAGCAGAAGCGAACTGATATAAGGAAACGCCTACTTCTAAGAGGTTTGGTAGCCACCTGTATCTATAACACGCAGCCCAGCTGCTGCAGAACCTCTTTGTGAAAAAGGGATTTCATAGCAGTGACTTACACTATACGTCTTGATGAACCTTCTCTGTGAGACCACCTCTATGAGAAGACCACCCTCATCCAGATTCCCAGCTGCTCCATGACCCTATTATGGGAGGCTCCCCCCTCAGTACCCCAACCTGCACCCTCCACCCGTGTGATGTTCCATGGCATCTGACACCTAGTGGGCACAGACTGACTGTCCGCAGCAGGATCAGCCCCTGCAGACGGCTCCCCACGGCTGGGTGCCCAACAGGTTGATCTGGCAGTGAAATAGTCTCTTCCCCGTGCAGTACCGGCAGTGTCCGGCAGGGGGCGCCCGCGGCAGGTTTTTTGCTCAGCTCCCTGGTACAGAGATTGCTGCTCTTGCAGTCCCTTCTCTGTCAGTGGCTTCCTCAGTCACATGGGTTGTGTGTGTGAGTTTAAAAGAGCCTAAATCGTGTCTAGCTGGTGCAGTGGAGGCTTCCAGGAGCCCATTGGGAAGTGCTGGATATATGGTCACACAGCAGGGGGACCCAGGAGGAGCAGCAGCTGCAGCCCCTACACCCACTGTAAGTACAAATTCTGCTGCTTTCATCCCAGCCCTCATCTTACATGTTTATGGCAGGGACAGAATTGATGCTGGCTGATGGCAGGAGCCCTGGGGATGTGTGCCCCTGGGGTGTAGCCCTTCTGATGCTGCTGTGTGCATGGTCCTGGGGGGGGGGCGGCAGTGATGCAGTTTTAGGAAGAGCCGAGCAATTAAACTTGAAAGGGAGTGGCAGCAGAGAAGAGAGGCTTTTATGTCATTGTCCAGCGGCGGAGCTGTGAACCTTCCTGGCACTGCTGCGGGGGTTAATGCCCGGGTGCTGCGGGACCTTTGCTCCTTGCATTGATTGTATCGACTTTGTTGCATTTTGTGTTTATTTTGGAGACGTCATAATATTATTTACCCCCTTGTTACAATGTGTCCCCCCTTGTATGTGCATGTATGGGATGTTGCTTCCTCTGCGCTTCTGTGGTGCCTGCTCAGTGTTACCAGGCGGGGAGCTGGCAGCCTCCTAATTGTCAGATTTTTCCCTTTTTTTTAATGGGGGTCTGCTCCCTTATAAATCGTAACTTCAAAGCCGGGGGCTGTGCGCGTCTCGCCTGCGTGTGCGCGTGATTTCTCTCTCCGGGTCACAGGAAAACCTTTATCGGTGTTAAGCTCCGGCTGTTTACATCGCCACCGACCTCGTTTTACCTTCTTTTTTTATTTTATTGTCAGTGAAGGGTTAAATTATCAGCTAGTAAAACCCATTGCGGCGCTTGGAGCTTTAACCCTTTTTTGGCAGGATCCCTTTGGAGCTCGGAAGGAACAAAAATGTAATTTTTTTTTTTTTTAAATTCTAAGATAAATAGTTTAAAATGAGCAAAAACGAGCAAAAAATCAAGTTTGTGGAAATCTCTGGAAAGGGGGGGATTTGCGTGAGAAGTTATCTCTGTTCATCCCGCGCCGTCCCCCCCCCCCTGGGTCCTCATTATCGGGCGTCTATAGCGGAGAAACGATCGGATCTGCCCACTTTTTGTCATTGGCGCTAACGACTTTTGATTGGTCGGTGACAAATGTAACAATTTTTCACTGGCTACAATTATACGAACCTTTGTGTACGACTGTATCGTCATCGTAAGTGGCGTAAGTTTTTATTTTTGTGCAGGTCCATGGTCGTCCTCACAATCCGATCGTTTTCCGTACGGCGATTATAACGCTCGTGTAGGAAATCGGATTTTGTTTATCGTCTCGCTGTAAATCTCCATGAAATGAGCTGAAGACGCCGGATACTGAGGTCGATCCTCCTCAGGAGTCTCAAGTTCTCCGCGTCTTCGTAGTTCACTCCTTAGTCTTACGGAGAAGATTAGATCCCGTGTAACGCGAAGCCGTCAGAACCGTATGACGAAAGTGATTCAAGTATTGGGGGGGGGGGGTGCAATCATTTATGTAAATTCATCAACAGCGGATTAACCTTTGCTGCGCAGGGCGTGATTACTTCATCCGTAATATCAGGGGCTGTTACATTGTATCGTCTTGTATCCTTCTCGGTCTGGACGCAGATAATCATTTGTTTCCCGCCTTGAACTCTTGTATCTGTTTTGTTTTTTTTGGTCATAAACTCCGGCGCTGGATTTTCTCAAGTTTTATTAATGCTGATTGTGGTGTCACTGGGAGAGCGGACATTATAGAGGAGCGCCCGTCCAAGAACAGCTCTACGGGGAAGTAAATGAATATTTACACAAACCATGCATCGTTTCCACAGGACGGATAATTGCTGCTGATGTGCTGCACTCCATAGTTAACCAGTGCTGGGTATGTCAGAGGCTGGTGGGAAGGGGAAGATACTGGAGGCACTGGTGGAAGGGGAAGATACTGGAGGCACTGGTGGTAAAGGGAAAGATACTGGAGTCACTGGTGGAAGGGGAAGATACTGGAGTCACTGGTGGAAGGGGAAGATACTGGAGTCACTGGTGGAAGGGGAAGATACTGGAGGCACTGGTGGAAGGGGAAGATACTGGAGGCACTGGTGGAAGGGGAAGATACTGGAGTCACTGGTGGTAAAGGGAAAGATACTGGAGTCACTGGTGGAAGGGAAGATACTGGAGGCACTGGTGGTAAAGGGAAAGATACTGGAGTCACTGGTGGAAGGGGAAGATACTGGAGTCACTGGTGGAAGGGGAAGATACTGGAGTCACTGGTGGTAAAGGGAAAGATACTGGAGTCACTGGTGGAAGGGAAGATACTGGAGTCACTGGTGGAAGGGGAAGATACTGGAGTCACTGGTGGTAAAGGGAAACATACTGGAGTCACTGGTTAAAGGGAAAGATACTGGAGTCACCAGTGGAAGGGAAAGATACTGGAGTAACAGGTGGTAAAGGGAAGCATACTGGAGTCACTGGTGGAAGGGGAAGATACTGGGGTCACTGGTGGAAGGGGAAGATACTGGGGTCACTGGTGGTAAAAGGAAAGATACTGGAGTCACTGGTGATAAAGGGAAAGGTACTGGAGTCACTTGGTGATAAAGGAAAAGATACTGGTGTTACTGGGTGGAAGGGGAAGATACTGGAGTCACTGGTGGAAGGGGAAGATACTGGAGTCACTGGTGGTAAAGGGAAACATACTGGAGTCACTGGTGATAAAGGGAAAGATACTGGAAGTCACTGGTTAAAGGAAAGATACTGGAGTCACTGGTTAAAGGGAAAGATACTGGAGTCACCAGTGGAAGGGAAAGATACTGGAGTCACCAGTGGAAGGGAAAGATACTGGAGTCACTGGTTAAAGGGAAAGATACTGGAGTCACTGGTTAAAGGGAAAGATACTGGAGTCACCAGTGGAAGGGAAAGATACTGGAGTAACAGGTGTAAAGGGAAGCATACTGGAGTCACTGGTGGAAGGGGAAGATACTGGGGTCACTGGTGGTAAAAGGAAAGATACTGGAGTCACTGGTGGAAGGGGAAGATACTGGAGTCACTGGTGGAAGGGAAAGATACTGGAGTCACTGGTGGTAAAGGGAAAGATACTGGAGTCACTGGTGGTAAAGGGAAACATACTGGAGTCACTGGTGATAAAGGGAAGATACTGGAGTCACTGGTTAAAGGGAAAGATACTGGAGTCACCAGTGGAAGGGAAAGATACTGGAGTAACAGGTGGTAAAGGGAAGCATACTGGAGTCACTGGTGGAAGGGGAAGATACTGGAGTCCACTGGTGGAAGGGGAAGATACTGGGGTCACTGGTGGTAAAAGGAAAGATACTGGAGTCACTGGTGGTAAAGGAAAAGATACTGGTGTTACTGGTGGTAAAGGAAAAGATACTGGAGTCACTGGTGGAAGGGGAAGATACTGGAGTCACTGGTGATAAAGGGAACATACTGGAGTCACTGGTGGTAAAGGGAAAGATACTGGAGTCACTGGTTAAGGGAAAGATACTGGAGGCACTGGTGGTAAAGGGAAAGATACTGGAGTCACTGGTGGTAAAGGGAAAGATAACTGGAGGCACTGGTTAAAGGGAAAGATACTGGAGGCACTGGTGGTAAAGGGAAAGATATTGGAGTCACTGGTGGTAAAGGGAAACATACTGGAGTCACTGGTGGTAAAGGGAAAGATACTGGAGGCACTGGTTAAAGGGAAGATACTGGAGGCACTGGTGGTAAGGGAAAGATATTGGAGTCACTGGTGGTAAAGGGAAACATACTGGAGTCACTGGTTAAAGGGAAACATACTGGAGTCCACTGGTGATAAAGGGAAACATACTGAGTCACTGGTGATAAAGGGAAAGATACTGGAGTCACTGGTGGTAAAGGGGAAACATATTGGAGTCACTGGTGGTAAAGGGAAAGATACTGGAGTCACTGGTGGAAGAAGAAGATATTGGAGTCACTGGTGATAAAGGGAAACATACTGGAGTCACTGGTGATAAAGGGAAAGATACTGGAGTCACTGGTGGTAAAGGGAAACATATTGGAGTCACTGGTGGTAAAGGGAAAGATACTGGAGTCACTGGTGGAAGAAGAAGATATTGGAGTCACTGGTGGATAAACAAATTAAGGAATAAAGAATTATATATTTGATATGATATGTCTATATCTTCTGAGAAAAATATATAACATGTGGATAAATAGTAGATAGATAAATAGATTGTATGGATTCTACATCTTCCTCTTTTATTACACATTATTCCTGACTTCTCATCACACACAAGATTTGATAAGTGGTAGAAGTTTCTGGGGATCCCTTTATCCATGTCTTACATGACAGGGTTCTGGTTGTCATCTGTCTCTTCTGACATGAAAGATACATGAACGTCGGAGAAGATTTCTCTATAAAATCAGGAGAACTGTGTCTGTTCTGGATTAACCTTCTCTAGATCAGAGGCCGCTCTCAGGTCTGCTCTACCTGCGGAGAGTTACTCGCCGCTGCATGATCTTGGCTGTTATATGCTTTGTGTTTTTCCTTATGAGGTGAATAAAGTTTCTCAGTAACACTTTCCATTCCTGCCTAAGGGCGAGCAACGGTCAATGCCAAAAACTGCAGAAAGAACAGATACTGACAGGAGGAAGATACGATCTTTAATTCATATAGGAAAGAGATTACAATCAACAGATTTTACTACTCATGTTATATATTATATACTGTATATATATAGGGGACGTTTATTAAGGCTGGAGTTTTCAGCGCTGGTCTTAAGTTCCTCTGTGCCGCTGGACAAAACGCCAAAGTTATGTGCAGGCGCAGGCTTCTACATTAGTTTGTGGTTTCCTCCAGTGCGGCGTGCAAAAGACTTAAATCTACAGCAGCTCCCTTGCTGGCATAGATATAGGACATGTTACACACAAAAACCAGACTACAAAATGATAAATGATCCGGGCAGGCTGGTCTGCCTGCTTCACTGCCATACCGTGCCCTCTTTTTTTGCCACTATAGTTAGCGGGGACAGGTCGCAAATTTTGCCACAGAATGGCGTGCGACAAATTCTGAAAATTTAATACGCCACTATTATGGTATATTTCCGTTGATAGATGTCCCTCATGCCGTTTATTTACTGCCCCCTATGTACAAGAATATAAGTACTATAATACTGCTCCTATGTACAAGAATATAACTACTATAATACTGCTCCTATGTACAAGAATATAACTACTATAATACTGCTCCTATGTACAAGAATATAACTACTATAATACTGCTCCTATGTACAAGAATATAACTACTATAATACTGCCTCCTATGTACAAGAATATAACTACTATAATACTGCTCCTATGTACAAGAATATAACTACTATAATACTGCTCCTATGTACAAGAATATAACTACTATAATACTGCCTCCTATGTACAAGAATATAACTACTATAATACTGCTCCTATGTACAAGAATATAACTACTATATATACTGCTCCTATGTACAAGAATATAACTACTATAATACTGCTCCTATGTACAAGAATATACTACTATAATACTGCTCCTATGTACAAGAATATAACTACTATAATACTGCTCCTATGTACAAGAATATAACTACTATAATACTGCTCCTATGTACAAGAATATAACTACTATAATACTGCTCCTATGTACAAGAATATAACTACTATAATACTGCTCCTATGTACAAGAATATAACTACTATAATACTGCTCCTATGTACAAGAATATAACTACTATATAATACTGCCTGCCTATGTACAAGAATATAATTACTATAATACTGCCTCCTATGTACAAGAATATAACTACTATAATACTGCTCCTATGTACAAGAATATAACTACTATAATACTGCTCCTATGTACAAGAATATAACTAATATAATACTGCTCCTATGTACAAGAATATAACTACTATAATACTGCTCCTATGTACAAGAATATAACTACTATAATACTGCTCCTATGTACAAGAAATATAACTACTATAATACTGCTCCTATGTACAAGAATATAACTACTATAATACTGCTCCTATGTACAAGAATATAACTACTATAATACTGCTCCTATGTACAAGAATATAACTACTATAATACTGCTCCTATGTACAAGAATATAACTACTATAATACTGCTCCTATGTACAAGAATATAACTACTATAATACTGCTCCTATGTACAAGAATATAACTACTATAATACTGCTCCTATGTACAAGAATATAACTACTATAAATACTGCTCCTATGTACAAGAATATAACTACTATAATACTGCTCCTATGTACAAGAATATAACTACTATAATACTGCTCCTATGTACAAGAATATAACTACTATAATACTGCTCCTATGTACAAGAATATAACTACTATACATACTGCTCCTATGTACAAGAATATAACTACTATAATACTGCCCCTATGTACAAGAATATAACTACTATAATACTGCTCCTATGTACAAGAATATAACTACTATAATACTGCTCCTATGTACAAGAATATAACTACTATAATACTGCTCCTATGTACAAGAATATAACTACTATAATACTGCTCCTATGTACAAGAATATAAACTACTATAATACTGCCTCCTATGTACAAGAATATAACTACTATAATACTGCTCCCTATGTACAAGAATATATAACTACTATAATACTGCTCCTATGTACAAAGAATATAACTACTATAATACTGCTCCTATGTACAAGAATATAACTACTATAATACTGCTCCTATGTACAAGAATATAACTACTATATATACTGCCTCCTATGTACAAGAAATAACTACTATAATACTGCTCCTATGTACAAGAATATAACTACTATAATACTGCTCCTATGTACAAGAAATATAACTACTATAATACTGCTCCTATGTACAAGAATATAACTACTATAAATACTGCTCCTATGTACAAGAATATAACTACTATAATACTGCCTCCTATGTACAAGAATATAACTACTATAATACTGCTCCTATGTACAAGAATATAACTACTATAAATACTGCTCCTATGTACAAGAATATAACTACTATAATACTGCTCCTATGTACAAGAATATAACTACTATAATACTGCTCCTATGTACAAGAATATAACTACTATAATACTGCTCCTATGTACAAGAATATAACTACTATAATACTGCTCCTATGTACAAGAATATAACTACTATAATACTGCTCCTATATGTACAAGAATATAACTACTATAATACTGCTCCTATGTACAAGAAATATAACTACTATAATACTGCTCCTATGTACAAGAATATAACTACTATATAATACTGCCTCCTATGTACAAGAAATATAACTACTATAATACTGCCTCCTATGTACAAGAATATAACTACTATAATACTGCTCCTATGTACAAGAATATAACTACTATAATACTGCTCCTATGTACAAGAATATAACTACTATAATACTGCTCCTATGTACAAGAATATAACTACTATAATACTGCTCCTATGTACAAGAATATAACTACTATAATACTGCTCCTATGTACAAGAATATAACTACTATAATACTGCTCCTATGTACAAGAATATAACTACTATAATACTGCTCCTATGTACAAGAATATAACTACTATAATACTGCTCCTATGTACAAGAAATAACTACTATAATACTGCTCCTATGTACAAGAATATAACTACTATAATACTGCCTCCTATGTACAAGAATATAAACTACTATAATACTGCCCTATGTACAAGAATATAACTACTATAATACTGCCTCCTATGTACAAGAATATAACTACTATAATACTGCCTCCTATGTACAAGAATATAACTACTATAATACTGCCTCCTATGTACAGAATATAACTACTATAATACTGCTATGTACAAGAATATATAACTACTATATATGTCCTATGTACAAGAATATAACTACTATAATACTGCTCCTATGTACAAGAATATAACTACTATAATACTGCTCCTATGTACAAGAATATAACTACTATAATACTGCCTCTATGTACTATATAACTACTATATACTGTCCTATGTACAAGAATAATAACTACTATAATACTGCTCCTATGTACAAGAATATAACTACTATAATACTGCTCCTATGTACAAGGAATATAACTACTATAATACTGCTCCTATGTACAATAATATAACTACTATAATACTGCTCCTATGTACAAGAATATAACTACTATAATACTGCTCCTATGTACAAGAATATAACTACTATAATACTGCTCCTATGTAAAAGAATATAACTACTATAATACTGCTCCTATGTACAAGAATATAACTACTATAATACTGCCTCCTACGTACAAGAATATAACTACTATAATACCGCCCTTTTGAGGCTATACACATTGTACGATATAGTGTTTTATATTCCATTTTCCTTACATCAGATGAGTAGTTACTTTATACTTTAGATACTTGTTCTCCCTGTTCCTGGTTCTGTTGTCTGGATATTCACATCTATTGTCACCTATATTCTGGGATAAGTGGCTGCCGTGGTTTTATCTGTGGTCTCAGTCCCGGTTTCTGACCCTTTGTTTCTGCTTCAGGTGGTAGTTGATTTGCCCCCTATATGTCTATATATATATATATATATATATATATATATGTCTCCTCCTGCAGGTCGTGTGGGTTATTACATGGCATATGTTGTAGTCTAGGTGTCTGGTGCATAGCTGCTGTCGTCATTATAGCTGT
Source organism: Rhinella marina (assembly GCA_900303285.1). Classification (NCBI taxonomy): domain Eukaryota; kingdom Metazoa; phylum Chordata; class Amphibia; order Anura; family Bufonidae; genus Rhinella; species Rhinella marina. The sequence goes on from ONZH01012894.1 coordinate 59,012, forward strand.
GGTCCCAACGTGGTTCCCAAAGTTACCCCCAGGTGTCCTAATGCCCTAGCAGGACATGTCCACAGGCTCTACTGAGTGGACACTGGGCTCTAGGACACCCTTCCAGTAGCGACCCATAGCATCCCATGTGAGTGGCTCGGATTTAGAGGTGGAGGGGGGGTGGCCCCACTTTTTTCCTTCATTATTGTTACAAAAAAACGGAAGCAGAGGCGCCGTGCAGCGAAGTCGGATTGTCTTTTGTCGCGCGCTGTGTTCTGCTCTGCAGGGGGCCGGTAGTCAGGAGGAAGCCTCCCACGTGGAGCTGCAGCTCTTTGTAGCTGGTGGGTCTTAAGAAGGGATGTTGCATTTAGTTTAATTCAGGGAAACCCACCCACACATGTGAGTGATTGTACGAGGCGCTGCAGCCCCCGGTGTGATGGATGGAGCCGCCAGCGCCTGCTGAACGCAAGTGAATTAGAAATCACTAAAGAAGGAACTTACACAATAACGACTTTCATCCCACCGGAGCCTAAAAAGCTTCTAATAATCGCCCGGAGCGGAAGATGGGCACAGAAACAGTCTAAGTCCTGAAGGCATGGTGTCAGGCTATGGACATGGCCACCATCAGGCCAGACCATGGGCCACAAGGTGGACATCCCTGATCCTAAATATGAGCCGTCATATATCCCCCCGCCCCGGCCCCCTCTCTCTGTAGACCCAGCTGAGTAGAACTGTTCAGTGTTTACACGTCTATAATTGGGCCGTGTGTTAGTCCAGGTGTGTAAGGTAAGTGATTTATAAGGGTCCGCGCTGCACTGAGGTCAACCATACCTGTTTTATGTTAGCTTGTAATCCCACCAGGCTCACAAAGTCCGGGAACGTAGCGACGCAGGGATTTTGTATGTGATGTTTTCAACTATATGTAGTTGTGTTACATTGTATTTGTCTAGTGTCCATCATACTCTGCAGAGCCGTGGTGGAGATGTATCGGGCACTCTGCAGAGCCGTGGTGGAGATGTAACGGGCACTCTGCAGAGTCGTGGTGGAGATGTAACGGCCACTCTGCAGAGCTGTGGTGGAGATGTAACGGGCACTCTGCAGAGCTGTGGTGGAGATGTAACGGGCACTCTGCAGAGCCGTGGTGGAGATGTACGGGCACTCTGCAGAGCCGTGGTGGAGATGTAACGGCCACTCTGCAGAGCCGTGGTGGAGATGTAACGGCCACTCTGCAGAGCTGTGGTGGAGATGTAACGGGCAGCTCTGCAGAGCTGTGGTGGAGATGTAACGGGCACTCTGCAGAGCTGTGGTGGAGATGTAACGGGCACTCTGCAGAGCCGTGGTGGAGATGTAATGGGCACTCTGCAGAGCCAAGGTGGAGATGTAACGGGCACTCTGCAGAGTCGTGGTGGAGATGTAACGGGCACCTTGCAGAGCCGTGGTGGAGATGTAACGGGCCCTCTGCAGAGTCGTGGTGGAGATGTAAATGGGCACTCTGCAGAGCCAAGGTGGAGATGTAACGGGCACTCTGCAGAGTCCGTGGTGGAGATGTTAACGGGCACCTTGCAGAGCCGTGGTGGAAGATGTAAGGGCACCCTTGCAGAGCCGTGGTGGAGATGTAACGGGCCCTCTGCAAGTCGTGTGGAGATGTAATGGGCTTCTGCAAGTCGTGGTGGAGATGTAATGGGCACTCCTGCAGAGCCAAGGTGGAGATGTAACGGGCACTTTGCAGAGTCGTGGTGGAGATGTAACGGGCCACTCTGCAGAGTCGTGGTGGAGATGTAACGGGCACTCTGCAGAGTCGTGGTGGAGATGTAACGGGCACTCTTAGGAGCCGTGGTGGAGATGTAAACGGGCACTCTGCAGAGCTGTGGTGGAGATGTAACGGGCACTCTGCAGAGCCGTGGTGGAGATGTAACGGGCACTCTGCAGAGCCCGTGGTGGAGATGTAACGGGCACTCTGCAGAGCCGTGGTGGAGATGTAATGGGCACTCTGCAGAGCCAAAGGTGGGAGATGTAACGGGAACTCTGCAGAGTCGTGGTGGAGATGTAACGGGCCACCTTGCAGAGCCGTGGTGGGAGATGTAACGGCACTCTGCAGAGTCGTGGTGGAGATGTAACGGGCACCTTGCAGAGCCGTGGTGGAGATGTAACAGGCACTCTGCAGAGTCGTGGTGGAGATGTAACAGGCACTCTGCAGAGTCGTGGTGGAGATGTAACGGGCACTCTGCGGAGCCGTGGTGGAGATGTAACGGGCACTCTGCAGAGTCATGGTGGAGATGTAACGGCCACTCTGCAGAGGCGTGGTGGAGATGTAACGGGCACTGGGTCTGGACCCACTGTACCAACTAACCGGTTTGGCTTTGAGCTATCTCTAAGGGCAGTCCCTTGTTTTTCACCCTTTAACCCTTATGCAGGAATATAGACTTTACTGCAGGGTTGCCACCAGGCTGCTACTTCTTGAGATAGTCCCTGTGTAGATGACAGCTGACCCATGGAGGTCAGAGACATCACTGCGAAGCATAGAGGGGTCAAGCAATATTCATAGGAGGAGACAGGTGAAGATCAGGGCAGACAGAGTTCTAACAGATTCGAGAAGCAAGTCTGAGGTCAGGGCAGGTGGCAGTGGGTCAGTACGAGAATCAGGCTCAGATCAGGGCAGGTAGCGGAGAATGAGAGTCAGTTATCAGGCAGACGTTCGATACACAAACAGTCTGACAAAACAACAGACCTTCACTTGTAACCAGAAATTAGGAACCTAATGTTCAGGAACCTTCCCACTAAGGAAAGTAACCTATATACCCCGGAGCCGCCAGCAATAGGCTGGAGAAAAATCTGAAGGTGTGCATGCTGGACCTTTTATGAGGGTAAGAGACAAGCCAAGAGGCCTAGCAGAGAACTGTAGGCCACAGTCGGGACCATAACCAGCCAGGGGAAAAAAGGGCAAGGCAGTATCAGCCATCTGAGTATGCCGCATGTGAACACCAGGGGGAGACATAGAGGTTCTCTAACCCGGAGAGTCCAGTGACATCACTACTGAATGGTGAGAAGCTCAGCTGGTGCCATAGTCCCGTTTCACTCCACCAAAGTGAACATACAGACTCAGGGGCTGGAGATGCCCTCTTGGTGCCAAGGCAGGGGCCACTAAATTACGCCCTTCATGACACGTGTTCTTATCTGTCGTACACCCCCCACTTCTGCCCCCGGCCCTCTAACTGGATGTATAAAAAGACTGTGTTTTTTTTTCTTTTTTAATCCATAAATTCTGCCGCCACCTCCTCCTTTCTGCCTTAGGCGACTACCTGCCTCACCTACCTCTGATCCCAGCCCAGTGCTACTTACCTGCATCCTATCAACCCCTCAGGATGGTCCCACCCAGACATAATTAAAGTCTTGAGGATCCATTTACAGAACTTACTAGGTGGTGGAGTCCTAGCGATAAATCAGAGGACTCTCGTAGGACTGCGTTAGAGTCACATGACGATGAGTTCCGGGGGGGTAGCCTGCAATGTTTCCCTCCTTAAAGGGTTCCTCTTCTAAGGACATGGGACATTATAGGACTGAGATTCTGGCTCACGTAGTAATGCGGTTTTGTTATTTTTACCTTCATCATCATCGTGTCCTCATGGTGTGCGTCTCATACGAGATTACACAGCAAGACAAGCGACAGATCGCAGTACAAACGTTCTTTTTATTACTTTTTACTACTGTTGTTTTCTTCTTTTATACTTATTTAATGGACAGAAGCCTTTATTACTGCAGTGACTTTATAACTTCTATTTGAATTAATGTTTTATTTATTATGACCTTGGTTTATATCTGTTTTATTTTTGCTTTTATTATTATTCTAAATCTTACTTTTAATTACCACACCCGTTCTTATTTCCAGACGAGAATTAATGTGTAGCTTATATTATCATTATATTACTATTGTTTTTTTCATTAATATATTATACTGTGAATTTGTATTATTATTTATATTGTTTATTTTATTAATTATTATTATTATTATTATTGTAACTTTTCTAACTTATTGGAATAATTCTTTTTTATTTCTTCACATTTTTTTTTCCTTTTTCTACATCCACTTTATTATTTTATTATTATTTTATTGCTATTATTAATAACATTTCAGCTTGTGTGATTATTTTCACATTTCTTTACATTCTTTTCCCTTTTTCTACATCCATTTAATTTTTTTTTATTGTTATTATTAATAACATTTCAGCTTTTGTGATTATTTTTTTATTTTGGCACTTTTTTATTTTTTCCTTTTTTTCTACATCCACTTTATTATTTTATTATATTTTTATTGCTGTAATTAATAACATTTCAACTTCTGTGATTATTTTTAATTTCTAGGCATTTTTTTTAAATCTTTTCCCTTTTTTCTACATCCATTTAATTATTTTTTCCTTGTTATTATTTTTATTACTTAATATTTAATATTTAACTATTTAAATATTTTCCCTACATCCGCTTTATTATAATTGAGCTGACATTTTTAGCATTATATATATATATATTATATATATATTTATTTCTTTACACTACTTTATTCCTAATTTATCTCATTGTTATTAGTAGTATTTTTTTTTTACATTTTTACGTTTGCTCAGAAACTAATAAACTCCTGTAATGTTCTCATCTAAATCTCTCCTTGTACCATAGGACGCGCTGTAATAATGAAGATACATGGCTGTGGGGATTTAAAGCCCCATAAAGCAGCATGTGTCTGTTGTCAGATCCTCAGGGCGACATCAGAGAAATATAGAACCCCCCCACCCCCACCCCCGGTATACTCAGAGTGCGGCCGCCGCTGCAGCGCGAGGTTTAATCATAACTTTACGTTACGAAGTTGCTCTTTATGACCCTAGAAGTGGAGCTACACTGTATGAATGATGCTATGAGGCCACGATGGGGGTTGTTGTGCTCAGTATAAGAGGTTCTGTTCGCCCTTATATTAGTAGTTTTGGCATTTTGATCCAAACAAGTTAAAAATTCAATTAAAAATAAATTACATTAATTTAAAAAAGTCTAATTTCTTATAATCCAAAATTAAAATTCACGGTAGTTTCCAAAATATTCCAATTTGAAATATACTATCTATAAGATTTCTCACCATTCCCTTGTAGCTGATGTTCAGGCACCTACTGCACAGTGTCACATGACTGGGCCAGCCAATCACGAGCCGGTACAGTGATGTCATAGTAGAGGGTCCTGACTGACTGACTGTGATGTAATGTCCCCATGGAAGGTAAACAGGGATTTAAGGGTGCAGTTACTCCGTGTGCATTCTGTTTCCGTATGTCTGTATCTCCATTCCGCAAAGGAATAGAACATGTCCTATTATGGTCCGCATTACGGAAAAGGATAGGACTGTCCTATTAGGGGCCGGCTGTTCCGTTACGCAAAATATGGAATGCACACGGACGTCATCCGTTTTTTTTTTTTGGCGGATCCGTTTGTTGTGGACCGCAAAATACATACGGCCGTGTGCACGAGGCCTTAGGCTACTTTCGCATATGCAGATCCGTCATAAAGTTTCAAAATCGGGGCAGAACGCTTCCATTTTGTCCCCGTTCATTGTCAGTGGGAACAAAACAGATCACCATGCATTCTGTTTGTCGGTTTGTTTGTTCAGTTTTTGTGACCGGACACAAAACCGGAGCTTGCGGTGGTCGGCGAAACTGAACAAACTGGATCCAGCGCTAAAAACAATGTACGTCAATGGTGCCGTATGCCTTTTTTGCACCCATTGACTTACAATGTTTTTGGTGCCGGATCCGGTTTGTTCAGTTTCGATTTAATACAACCGCATCGGAACAGAACGGAGGCGTCTGGATGAATGAAATCGAACTGAAGTGCTCTGCCGGATCCCAAAACCGGAATGTGAAAGTAAAGACTGTATCCTGTACACTATACTACTAATTAGTGATGAGCGAAGCGAGCTTCGTATCCTACATCCAAAGTCGCTTAGTTCGAAACTTCGGAATAATACAGTACGGAAATCCGTCTCTGTACAGTATTAGCTCCGATGAGCCGAAGTTAGTTATTCGCGAAGTCGCGCTAGACTTTGTTGAATAACTTCGGTAATTGATTATTAAACTTGAAAATCATTTTAAAACTTGTATCTGAAGTCGGCTTCGGTACTGATTGATACCTCGGTACTGAAGCTGAGTTCGGTTCCAAGTTTTAAAATGGTTTGCCGCTTTAAAAATCAATTACCGAACTTATTCAACGACTTCGCGAATAACTAACTTTGGCTCATGGGAGCCCATACATTCTAATACTGTACAGAGATAGATCTCCATATAGTATTAGTCTGAAACGAAGCGACTTTGGATGAAGCATCTGAAGCTCGCGTCGCTCATCACTGCTACTAATATAAATGAAGGATCGGAGAAGGCGTTCCCAGGTGCTACAAGTCGTCTTCTCCTTGTTAGATCTGCACATTTCGCAGGCGAACCTTTCCGTCCGCCCGTTAATTCACAATCAGAATTTCAGCGCCGGACTCGTCTCACGTTCACTAAAGCATTTCCCTTTTTAATGGACTTGTAAAATCGGCTGCCCACCACATTAACCCTTCCAGCAGCTCGTCTGCGGTCGTCTCTTACAGGCCCAGGAGGGCTTTACGAGGGTCGGCTCGAGCTCGGCTGTATAACGGCTATCCTGACACGTAGGCTGCTGTATACAATCTCCTGTACATCAGGATGGATCTCAGCGTCTGGAGACGGTAATGGAAGACATCCCTCTGAGGTGTCATTACAGGGTTTACAGGCGCGCTTTATATAGATATGATACAATCTCCGTTTTTATGGGCCCCAGACCTGGCGCTTCTCTTATTCTCAGGCCACAGGGAGATGAATAAACTCCATCAAGTCCCTAATCTGGCGGATTGTAAAGCCGGGAGACGTCTTGTTTGGGCATCCGTACCAGATGTGAGCGCAGCTCCTCGTAAAACTCTTTGTTTAAGGAGTTATCAGGCTCAGCTGTCAATCATCTCGGGGCGTCTGGTGGGTTTGTCTTTGCTCTTCCTTTTCGTGTGACAGATTATGAAAACTCTTCTATGAGAAGTCAAAATAAAGCTTTGTTCTTCGAGTCAATGCCGAATACAAATGTTCAGGACGTGTAAATAGATATTGACCTAAGACGGTACAGCGCGAACGCTCACAGCCTCCGAGATTATTCTCTGTGCTCATAAGAATGAGGAATTCCAGGGTTCAAGAAGGTGGTAGACCACTCAAGAACTTCTAAATCTTTCTCTCAACTTTTCTGGTAACGTCTTGGGATCGAAGCCAAGATGTGTTTTAGTGTTAATACTAAAGAGTTCTGAGCTTTGGACAAACCCTACTTGTTAGAAGGTTTTGTGATGATAGGCAGATCACAAAGTGTCCTCCTGCGATCAGCTATAATCTACGGAGAGAGCTTTTAGGAAGTGTTCAGTTTCCCTCACTTCTTTGGGTTGTCTGTAGCGAACACTATATTCGTGCGAGCATGGCGCTGCTCGGCACATCGCGATGTTCAGCTGAACGCTGCGTGTGCTTGCGCACCATGCTCGAGTCCCCTCCCCGCACGTTTCTCAGCATGCGGGGAGGTACTGGCATTCACTGTAATGCCGTAGCCATGTTGGCTACTGGCATTACAGTGATTGACTGGCCGGGAACGCGTCATCGGGTGATATATAGCACCCGGTGACATATGACCCGGCTCAGTCTTAGTCAGGGAGAGCTGCTGCAAGGAGGGACAGATAGTGTAGGGATAGGATTTGGCTAGGAGTTTTTCTTTTCAAAAGACCCAAAAGTCCTTTTAAGGACTGTTGTTATATCCGGCTGCAATATATATATTTTTTTTTTGGGGGGGCAAAATTTGCGCAAAATTGCCTGACCTTAACACCACCTGCGCGGCATCTGTTGTATAACGTTTGTTCATCCTAAATACCTGTGACATCCAGTGTATTTTTTTCTGCCACTAATCAAGGTGACATTAGCTGCGCAGCGTCTGCCTTATAACGTTTGTGTATCCTTAATACCTGACATCCAGTTTATTTTTTCTCTGACGCTAATCAAGGCGACATTACCTGCGCAGCGTCTGCTTTATAACGTTTGTGTATCCTTAATACCTGACATCCAGTGTATTTTTTTCTGCCGCTCATCAAGGCAACGTTTGTGTATCCTAAATATCCCAGGCCAAACTGGATGGACAGATGTCTTTTTTTGGCCTTATAAACTATGTTACTATGTTAAATGTTACTAAATACCTGTGACATTCAGTGTATTTTTTTCTGCCGTTAGTGATGGCGATATTACCTGTGCTACGTCTGCTGTATAACGTTTGAACATCCTAAATACCTGTGACATTCAGTGTAATTTCCTAACAATTTTTCCTCTAAAATCGATTTTATCTTTGGTTTTGGGCTTATTCTTGTCATTCTGTAAAAGTGGTGTAATACTCGGGCATCATCGTTCCCAGCAGCGACTTGGGAGTCCAAGATGCATCCAGACATCCTCCCCATGCTGTTCCCAAACCATTTCAGTGGTGTTTCCATCATTTTCTCACCTTTCCCTATGAACCAGACGCCCTCCCCTCTTCAGAGCAGGGGGTGCCTGGTTTAGTGCTCTGGTTCTTCCATTGACTTCCATTGTTCTCTGGTGCTCTGTAGAGCCGAGCATCACCAAGTGTTCTACCCGAGCACCTGAGCACTACGGTGCTCGATCAACACTAGTTGTCTGTGTATTGCAGGACAATGCAGGTCCTCCAGAGCAAGGTCTCCATTCTGGTCAAAAGATGAAGGACCACCAGTATTAACTCAGAATTGATGTATAAGAATGGATATTCTAAACTGGTCAACAGTGTTCCCCTCTGCTATGTTTTTTGATGTCTCTAAGATGTCGTTCTAAGCTTGATTCGTATTTCTCATGTTATCCTCTTGAAGAACAGTACAGGATCTGTTCGGACTGGAGATGTTTGGGTCTTCAGAATTGTTCACAATTTCTTCGATTGTTGCTGGTTTTCCTATTTTACTTCCAACTAACCCAACCTGAATCTTCTCATGATATCCACACTATGATAGAAGTCAACATGGCCACTGGTGAAAGGGTCAACGTGATTGACCAAGGATCAAAGTCATTGGGTCTAGAAAAGGGGAAATTCCATCTGGTCTTGGGTAGATTGGAGTAAATATAGGGATTAAAATACAATTCAGTGGATTGCTGTAGAGCGGGGGGGGAATTGTGAGTTGGAAGTTGCCAGATAATTGTCCATCAATTTTGAAAAGTGGTCAACCTTACAATGTTCAAGTGGAAAACTCAAACCCAAGAGCTAAAAATAATGTGGTGGTCATATCCATTTACTCGGACTGACCACAAATCGGTGGCCTCATAGTCTTACCTACCAGGGACTGGCACTATACATGGGCCTGATCTGGTTGGTGGGCCTGGCAGGATGATTAGATGAGTTTACATGACCGTTGGGCCACGGTGTCCACCTTTAATGATTGAGTGAATGTTTCAGGACTTTTTCTATTGTGGGTCTAATCAGAAGAATTGGGATTTTTGTACAATTTCTTGCACATTTCTGTGTCCATAGACAGCCGCACCTCACAGTATGGACGTGATTAATTTCTGCAGTGTAAGGAGCATTGAACCTAAATCATAATTCTGGATTCATGTGAAGTAGAAAGCTTCGCTGTCCAGCGTGGATTATTTGTGTGACATTGTCAGTGCGCACACAGATCTGTGTCAGGCGTTTGCTGCAACCTGACCCGGCTGCCGAGTAAGTGCATTGTTCCCGATGAGTGCAGGTGCCGGACTGCGCTGATTACGAAACCTTCTGGTTGGCGTTGCTCTCGGAGCGAGGGATGGACTGCATATCTGTGTGTTGAGGCAGGACTTCTTGGAAGCGACTGTTGTGTGATGTCATCGACTAAACGCGCGTTGAGTGGAACGGCCCGGGCTTGTGTATCTGTATGGGGACACTTCCTGTAATGATCGAGGCCTTTCCATGCCTGGTGTCTCTGCAGACTCTCCTCTCCAGCTGTTGTGTTATACAGGTCATAGACCCCTAGCAATCTGCTGTTTAACTCTACCATCTCCAGGTGGTGACTACAATCTCTGCTGACCCGAGTCCAGTTTATAGGGACTGTAAGAGCGCAAATAGAGAAAATAACCGCATTGAACGTCTCGTAGATCGAAGGGTCTGTGTCGAGAGGCTTAATGGTGATCATTCGTGAAGCTCACGGTCTCCTTAGTCAATATCATCTTCTCTTCAATTTGCATCTTAATGGGTCTAATCAAATCAATGTAATGATTTCATGGAGATTTCTAATGGTTTGCACGTCCTATAGACATATCAGATTGTTGCGTGAGGGTCAGAGACCTCTACCGATCCCCAAAATAGGATCTGTGATGCTTGGAAATGCACCAGATCCTCTGTAGCATGGTCCAAAAATAATCAATGGTGGAAAAAAGCTGCCAGAATCAAAAGTCCACCATGGAATCTCAGATTCTTCTTGATTTTGGGATGTGTTTTGTCCAGTTATAGGCCATACTGATGATCTCTTTATAGAAACTTTTTGAATTAATTTACCTGTTGCTCTTCGCACTAGTCTGTATCTTCATGTGCCATTGATATCTGGTCCTACATGATCATTAAACCTGCACCATCAGTTCTCCAGCCTTCAGCCCAATCTGACCTCGACCTTCTTCCCAATCTCATTTCTGGTAACATCTACCCTGTTCCTGGTCTCATTTCTGGTCTTTGATGTTGGTTGCTTTCTTGCATGACCATCACACTTTAGTTCCTGACACAATGTAAGGTCATGACTTCGACACTCAGCCACTGCAAATATCTAAATGTCTTCTGTTTCAATAATTCTTTGGTGGGTGTACAGTGGGGAAAAAAGTATGTAGTCAGCCACCAATTGTACAAGTTCTCCCACTTAAAAAGATGAGGTCGGCCTGTAACTGACATCATAGGTAGACCTCAACTATGAGAGACAAAATGAGAAAACAAATCCAGAAAATCACATTGTCTGATTTTTAAAGAATTTATTTGCAAATTATGGTGGAAAATAAGTATTTGGTCACCTACAAACAAGAAGATTTCTGGCTCTCACAGACCTGTAACTTCTTCTGTAAGAGGCTCCTCTGTCCTCCACTCATTACCTGTAGTAATGGCTCCTGTTTGTTATCAGTATAAAAGACACCTGTCCACAACCTCAAACAGTCACACTCCAAACTCCACTTTGGTGAAGACCAAAGAGTTGTCGAAGGACACCAGAAACAACATTGTAGACCTGCACCAGGCTGGGAAGACTGAATCTGCAATAGGCAAGCAGCTTGGTGTGAAGAAATCAACTGTGGGAGCAATAATTAGAAAATGGAAGACATACAAGACCACTGATAATCTCCCTCCATCAGGGGCTCCACGCAAGATCTCACCCCGTGGGGTCAAAATGATCACAAGAACTGTGGTCCTAAGCCATCTAAGAACCTACAGGAGTCTTTTGGCTTATCTCCCAGTTGACTTGCTATTCCATCTTCATAGTTTCTCGTAAATCTTCTTCTGACAATGGAATTTCATTCATTCCTAAACTTGGGTAAGGACCAATCTTTGATAGTGAAGAAATCCGAGCAGACATTATTTGTTACAGTGAGGTGGTGCAACATCTGGGAACACTAAACTGTACAGGCAAAATGCAGGATATCACCACTCCAGGAGCAGGCTCATCAGAGAGCTACACAAGACACGGTAGGTTCCTCATGACCTGGTATTGTCCATAGTCTATGAGATGTAGTTCCAGATGCCCCTTTTTGCATCAATAGAAAGAAAAGCATTCATGATCTGTAACCAGATGCCCCAGGAGATCTGTCCAATGAGTCCAGTGTCCTCTTCAGTCATTTCCCCAGTAGATATGGACAATAGTGCTGTTTCCATGGTTTTCGGTCCTTCACCATTTTTCACACATTTCAGTTCTTCTCTGTCCATTTTTATTTTGAACTTTGTTTTTGACAACACAGGTTGTGGAAAATGGTGTCACCACCAGATCTAACTCTCCTCCACACTCACAGGTGACCCATCTATGCCAAGTCTCACTCACTGCAGTACCTACCTCATTACCTGCTTGTCTATTCCTTACCTCACTACAATCTCACCTACATACCACCTCACCATCCTCACCTACATAACTACATAACTACTACTTCTCCACCCTCACCTATATAACTACCACCTCACCATCCTCACCTACATAACTACCACCTCACCATCCTCCCCTACATAACTACCACTTCACCATCCTCATATACATAACTACCACCTCACCATCCTCCCCTACATAACTACCACTTCACCATCCTCCCCTACATAACTACCACCTCACCTACATAACTACCACCTCACCATCCTCCCCTACATAACTACCACTTCACCATCCTCCCCTACATAACTACCACCTCACCTATATAACTACCACCTCACTATCCTCACCTACATAACTACCACTTCACCATCCTCACCTACATAACTACCACTTCACCATCCTCACCTACATAACTACCACCTCACCATCCTCCCCTACATAACTACCACTTCACCATCCTCACCTACATAACTACCACTTCACCATCTTCACCTACATAACTACCACTTCACCATCATAACGACCACGTCCACCTCCTGTGGAGTAGACGCAGCTATCTGTATGGAGGACTTCTCTGCGCTTTCCCTGTGGCAGCGGCATTATCTTGGCATACAGAGACAGTCAGGAATAAAATGGTTTGGCGACCTCGAGCCGGTCCATGTCTGGCTGATTTGCCGTCTTTCTGACACTGAGCGCCTCGTCAGTGATGTCATCTCTATAGTCAGAGGAGACGGGATCCGAATTCTGTGTGATTTTTTTTTTTTACATTTCTCTAAACCACAAACTAATTAGCCAAGTGATTTGCTGCCAGTATAACTAATTAGGACACCGGCGAGGTCATCACATGACCATAGTGTACGGACGAAGCCGCCATTAATCGCAGTGGCTGGACAGGTACAATTCATCACTTCTACTGTAGTAGGAGGAAGCTGCCAGTCTGCGTCCTGGTGTCACTTTTATAGAAATCAAAGGGGTATTCCCATCTGGGATATTTATGGCATATCGATAGGATTCTCCTTAAGTGCCCAATAGGTGCAGGTCCCAGGTCAAGAACGAGGCCCCAAAGTGAAAGGTGAGCTCACTGTGCATGCGCAGAGTCCTCTCCGTTCCCTTCAGGATGTCGTTCTTGAGATAGGAATGGATCCCAGAGGTTGGACCTTCACTTATCGGGAATCTATGGCTTATACCATAACCATCCCTTTGATATCTCATGACGATAGTTGCAGGTCCCACTTCTAAGACCCGTTCTTAGGTCAAGAACGAGTCCCCAAAGTGAAAGATGAGCTCAATGAGCATGCGCAGAGTCCTCTCCGTTCACTTCAGGATGTCGTTCTTGAGATAAGTGAAGATCCTATCTGGAATCTATGGCATATTCTACTTATATGCCATAACTATCCCTTTGATATCTCATGACGAGAGGACCGTTTAGCCAGATTCCCAGTCTTGCCTGTAATACAACGGGAGAATTAATTCACAAATTATTCTGAATCTCAAATCTCGGAAAACTGAACCAAACAAATGTTTTCATCCCCTGATCCTCATATACAAGGAGTCTGGGGGCCGGTAGTTAATGATGGCGGGCCGAGCAGACCGGTGGATAGGAAAGATACAACACTGGACCTCAAAAGTTCTTTTTTTTCCCAGTGGACCCCTTTACATGGACAATATGGACCAGTATGTGGATAAACTATAATAAAAGAGCCTGAAGTACCTCATACATCGACCAGTGTGAGGACATTTGGCCAATAATGTGTGGGCATGAATGGGCAACCCATGGTCCTCAAACATTCCTGTGCGTCACCTTTGTGGGAGAAGATATTGGGCACATAGTGACATCTCATACGTTGGCCATCCATAGTCTATTATTTCTCAGGTGTGTGCCTTGTGGGCTGGACATCTGCTCCTCGTGGGTGTGTCTCAGCCCCAGTCATTGGCTGAGCCTTGACCATGGCAGAAGACCCTTTAGCTGGTATTATACTACTTGTCCCAGCAGATCCTGATGGTCTAACATAAACTTTCCGGTATATGTAATCTAACATGCCGTATACATGTGCCTCTCATTGCCCTAGGACGGGGTTGTCAAACTTGTGACCCTCCAGCTGTTGCAAAACTACAACTTCCATCATGCCCAGGTTGCCTACAGCCTTCAGAGCATGCTGGAAGTTGTAGTTTTGCAACTGAAGGACCTTGAGTTTGACATCCCTGCCCTAGGGGCTCTGTATACAGATACCTATGGTCATACTGAGTGCAGTTGGATTAAAGGGAAAGTCTTCTTCTCTCTATAGGTAGAGGTCAGGAAGCCTTCATTCAGCATCCATGATCACCACGGGTTTTGTAAGATGAGGTGACACACCTTTGAGTAAAAGATGGGTTATTGCTCTATGGTTCCTTCATTTATTGGAGCCTTGCTGGTCTGGACCAGGCAAGGGGTTTGGGTCCACCATGTGGACTTGGAAGATCCTCTAGTCCCAAGTCTCAGGTTATGATTGGACCACAGCAATCAGTAGTGCAACTGAACCTTATTGAGATAGCTGCAAAGAGGTATCTCCCAGGGAAAGAGAACTATCTCGTTAGCGCGGGGGGGACCTTTGGGGGGGACCTTTGGGGGTGATGTTATGGAGTAAACGGTGGTGACTCTAAAGGGGTTGTAAACAATATGGCTGCTTTCTACCGGAAACAGTGCTGCACCTGTCCATGGGTCATGCCTGGGACTGCCGCTCAGGTGGATGGTCGGACAGTCTGTGTGACGCCATATTTTCCTGACCAGGCCCTTTAGGTGAGTGATGTCCTCGTGCTGCAGTGCCCTCCGTGCAGCGGCCGCGCTGTCATCGCTCACTTCCTGCTTTACGAACGAGGCGTCTCTGCAGAATTTGGCACTGAACGTGCGTCATGGGCTCCATCAGGAAATGCAGAAGATGCCGCGGAGTCTGGAAATATCCGCCAGGGGTTAGAAGGCATCGGATATATTATCTCATATAATTAGGATGTTTAACGACAGATGATTCCAGAACATCTGTGTCTTCATACAGAGCGGCATTAGACGGAGCGCAGCTCTGAGGAGAATGGGAGTGATAACTGGGGCTGAACGTACAGGGAAAATGACTACAGCATGAAGACGCTGTCCTGGTAATAGTTCAGTACCTGACCACCAGAGGCACGGCTCGTCAGCCACCCTAGTGAGAGGAAGTATCACCAACTGGAGCACTGCAACACATCCTCCATACTGTACAGCATGCTTCCCGCAAAACTACTGTACATACACCGACTGCATTACTGTATATTAATCTCACTGCACCATACTGTACACACTGCACTGTAACCCTTCTCACTGCACCATAACCCTTCTCACTACACCATACTCTTCCCCCTGCACCACACCTATCACCACTGAACCATACTATTCTCACTTCACCAAACCAATTTCATTGTGCCATTCCATTCCTACTGCACCATACCCTCTCACTGCACCATAATAACCTCACTGAATATCCCATTCTCATCATTTTCTTCACAATACATCATATCCTTTCCACTGCATTACAGTATATCATTCCCACTGCAACATATTCTCACTGCATCATTATCTTCGCACTGCACCATACCCTTTCCGTCTGCACCATATTCTCACTGCACCATTTCTTTCACACTGCATCATATCCTTATCACTGCATTACATCCATCCCACTACAAAGAAGGTATGCAAATGAGCTCCTAAGAAGCTCCGCCTCTGATGCCACCAGATGTAAGGCAGCTATCCTATAAGTCGATGTTCAACCCTTTTAAACAGACCTTGAGACATGACTCAGATATTAACTAAGCCAGCACCTCATCTGCAGACAGCTGTTCTGGGGTGATTGTCCCTCATCAGTGCAGAGCAGAGAGTTCAAGTCAGGAGTTATATAATTTATATAATTATATAATAATATAATATCCATAATGAAATATTGTATTCCCCAAATCCACCCCACAGCATAACAATATAATAGTATATTATGCACTGCACCATATCCTTACCATTGCATTACAATATATCCTTCTCACTGCACCATGTCGTTCTGACTGTATTATATCCTTTGCAGTGCATTCCAATATATAATTTCTTCTACAATCTCATCCTTCCCACTTCGCGACATCCTATCCAGTGCATTACATTCTTCCCGCTGTTCTTTCCTCCCCGCTGTGTCACCTCCTCTCTACTGTCCTGCGCTCATCTTCCGGCACCAGATTCCTTCTGCTGCGCCCCGGCCTCCCTGCTGCTCCATGTCCTTTATATTACACCACATGAAATTCCAGACTTTTTGGGAAATGTAATGTAGTTTAGGACAGTTTCTACAGTTTATTAAGGATTAATTAACAGATTTACATTTGGTTGATATCCCCAGGTACAGCTCTGGTGTGTGGAGTTAGACTATTAGATACTGTCCTCCTGTCACTCAGATGGATGTTTCCCCTCTATATACATATCTCCCTCTCTAATATTCTCTGTGCACTTGATGTTCCTGAGCTCCGGGTCCCGGCCTCAACAGTCTCTGCTTATTCCTGCCGTTATCTCTAGGAGCCTATTACCTGTTGCCCTGAGGTCGCCCCAGGACGGCGTCCACTACTCCCATCATGACTTAGCCATCCCTGGAAGACGAGGAGCTCGGTGCTGGGCCTGAACCTCCGGACGGCCATTCTGCACCCCCCATTTCTGTCATTAATAAGATATATCAACTGCAGAACAGAATGTTCCACTGGATACTTTGTAGCAGTGACCTCGTCTTCTATGGACAATGACGGCCTTGTCTAAGAGGGGGGAGGATTATTATCAGCCGCAGTTGGACGTTTTTTGAACACATAATGATAATTCACAGGAATATTCTAGCCCAGCGCATATGAATTGTGTACATTTTGAACCCTTTCATTGTGGACTGCTGTGTCATGGCATCCAGTCCAGAGCTTGTGTGACTATGTGGATAAGCTGTCAATCTCTCCTGTGTCTATACTGTCTGTGTGTGCAGAATCTCCAGTGTATGCTAGGAGATGCACCTTCACACAGCTCTACCCTGACTCATACTACCTGTCTATACTGTCTATGTGTGCTGTGTGCAGAATCTTCAGTGTATGCTATGAAATTCACCTTCACACCGCTCTACCCTGAGTCATTCTACCGTCTATCCTGTCTAAGTGTGCCATGTGCAGAATCTCCAGTGCATGCTATGAGATTCACCTTCACACTGCTCTACCCCGACTCATGCTACCTGTCTATATTGTCTATGTGTGCTGTGTGCAGAATCTCCGGTGTATGCTACGAAATGCACCTTCACACTGCTCTACCCCGACTCACGCTACTTGTATATACTGTCTATGTGTGCTGTGTGCAGAATCTCCAGTGTATGCTACGAGATTCACCTTCACACTGCTCTACCCCATCTCATGCAACCTGTCTATACTGTCTATGTGTGTTGATTGCAGAATGTCCAGTGTATGCTATGAGATCCACCTTCACACTGCTGTACCCTGACTCATGCTACCTGTCTATACTGTCTATGTGTGCTGTGTGCAGAATCTCCAGTGTATGCTATGAGATGCACCTTCACACTGCTCTACCCCGACTCACGCTACTCGTCTATACTGTCTATGTGTGCTGTGTGCAGAATCTCCAGTGTATGCTACAAGATATACCTTCACATTGCTATACGCTTACTCACGCTACCTGTCTATACTGTCTATGTGTGCTGTGTGCAGACTCTCCAGTCTGTTCTACAAGATACACTTCACACTGCTCTACCCTGTCTCATGCTACCTGTCTATACAGTCTATGCTTGCTGTGTGCACAATCTCCAGTGTATTCCTATGAGATACAGTCTGATGCTGCTCTCCCCTGCTCTTTGTGTGCTGTGGGCGTCATCACGTACTGTTGTTCTGATTGCTCTGTTACAGGAGCAGGACAGTGAAAATAATAGAAGTTCCATATTCAGCACTTAACTAAAACTAACAGATTCGAACAGACTCCATTGACTACAATCATGTTTCTTCAGTTTCCGTTCAGGATAGTGCCTTTTTACCAGACAAAAAAAGTCCTGAATGCAGGACTTTTTTATCTGATCTTTTTAACAGAATCTGTGATGGAGGTCCTAAATCCAAATGCAAATAGATAGTATAAGAAAGATAGATGGATGGATAGATAGATAGATAGATAGATAGATAGATAGATTAGTATAGTATCAGATCCAAGTTTAACACACAAATACATCACCAGAACCAAGTTAATTACATAACTGCAGCATCAGAACCAAGGTACAAGCTTTGGATTGACAAAAGTTCAGTATCTCCCTGTTCTGCAAGTTTGCTGCTCAGTGGTGATCCACACCTCATCTCTTTAAATATGTGAAAAAGTGCCATAAAGATGGAGTGGCCCTGCGCATCTGTGAGCGTCAGCTCTGCTTCATCTGCACATAAACAACCTGCGGTATTTTTAGAGGCGGCTGACGGCTCTCAGGCGGTGGGTAATGGCTGGAGAGGCAGAATATGGTAAGATCTGTGACTGCTTCCTCCCTGGATGTGACATGTAAGTGCACGTCTCCTGCAGTGTCTGCTCACAGGACATTGCTAGGCAATATGCTCAATCATCTGAATGACTGTGCTCAGAGATATATATATACATTGACAAGCACGCTCATGGCTGGATCACGCAGGGACGATGCATAAAGACCAGGTGATTCATGGACTCTCCTGCGTCCATCCCGTACTGTGATTACATAGCGCATACAGAAACTTGGACGTAGTCCCGTCCCTGCCCCCCACCCCAAACATTCCTCCTAATAACCCAATCTATATGCAGTGCGGTCGGAGTGAGTGATGTCGCGGCCTCCAGGCTTGTGGTAACGACTACCATATCTGCAGGCTCATAGTAACAAGTGAAATCATCAAAACAGTACAAATATTTCTTTTGTCTATGGTATCTCCAACTGTTCCCTTCTCAGTGATGACCAAATTGCTGCCCAAGCAGTAAGCCTGAACCATTACTGTGGCGGGGCTACAACAAGCTGGCCTGGTGCAGCTATGACATCAAAGAGCAATTCTCAGAAGGTTCAATTGTATTAATCCCGGCATACTGTCTAGTAGGGGTGATCCTGCTGATTAAAATGATACCTGTCTTGTGAAAATCGGTTATAGCGTTCCTGAGAAAAAGAAGTTTTTGTTCTTGGTGCAAATGACAAATTCAGTGTACTGAGGGGGCGGAGCCTGTCCCCTTAGTCCACCACGCCCCTTGGTGCACTGAGGCCCTCTCTTGTATAAAGAATGAAAATCTTTTTTCTCGGGAACGCCACGACTGATTTTCACAAAATAGGTATCATTTTAATCAGCAGGATCAACCCTTCCAGACAGTATGCCTGGATTCATAGACCTGATCCAGCTGATGCATGCACTTTAATATTTCATAAACCTATTAGACTCGGTACTAGAAATGTTCATCACTAATAATGTTGATATCTGTCATCGTTGAAGCTCTTCTGGGCTTTATTTCACTTGACGTCAGCTATGACATCACTAGCTGACATTAGATGTGGCTCCTGAGATGTTGAACTTGCTGTTGGAGCAAATATAATTATCCTTGTGACAAAACACTGGTAAACTTGATATCAACCAGGGAGCCAATTATACTACAGTCGCTGAACTATTGTACTTGGCGTCAGACACGACCTTTCTGCCTGATTGTAGATATAAACTGTATTGAACAATGTTTAGACAAGATGAAGGCAGAAGTAGAGTTGATATCAGATGTTGGGTTACCGAACTTGGCGTCCGTCTTGGTTTTGTTATATTTGGCACCACATGTGGCCTGTTAAATGTGCGAATGATGCTTATTAACAGAACCAGATACAATGAACCTTAAAGAAGAACTCCTGCAAAATTTTTTATTCGCTGACCTGTTAGAAAGGTACATGATGTAATCTGTAGTGAATGCAATCTTCTCATCAGAGACTGTATTTGTGAGTTATCCCCTCTGTTCTAATTTTAGCTGTGTCATGTGACCAACTCCCTGACCTCCAACTGACCCAGAACAGGAAGCCAGTTACTTCTCTATTCATTCCTATGAGACTCAGAGTAAGGCTCCCATAGGAATGCATAGAGAAATAGACTTCCTGTCCACACATAAGATGCTGTGTTATCTGGTGAGTCTGATTGCTGGTCACATGACACAGATGAGAAACATCAGGGAGATACAACTCAAAAATACAGACACTGGTAAGAAAATGACATTCACTACAGATTACATCATGTACATTTCTAGCAGGACATGGAATAAACATTTTTGCGGGAGTTCTTTAAGTTTATACACAACGTCAATAAACTTGATACAGTCCCTGACGCACCAGTCATTGCATGATTATACTTGGCACCAGATAGGACTTGGCAGAACCCTCTATTATTGGCACAAATGCCCAGGATCTAAGAATTTTTTACTATTATTCTGGATTCATATTTTCCATATTCTATATTATTTATAAGTAAATAAATAAATTGTAAATATTGGTATTAATAAATTCAAAGCAAATGGACTTGTATTTTCTCTTGAAGACGTTTCGCTAGTCATCCAACTCTCCATTAGAATGACTTGTACAAGAAATCTCCGGCATTATGTGACTCAGCGCAATTTGTTGATCATAACGTGAAGTTATTTGGAGTAACATGTAGTTATTTCACATTGGAGTAACTGAGCTTGAATAGAGTGGAGAGATGTGATATCTATCGTCTGCCACTTACAATGCCCTTCTAACATCTCTCCCGAGGCAGTTTAGCTTCAGTCATGCAATTTTGAATCAACATCTTACCTCCATGAGATCCTTGAACTTGAGTTTATTATGATAAAACAGATGATGCCGACTGAAGCGTGAGTCGCCAGTATTTAATGCCGGAAATTTCTTATACAAGTCATTCTCATTGAGAGAGCCAGTAGGATGAAGAGAAATTACAACACGTCCATTTGCTCTGGCTTATTACCACTGATATTTCATGACCCAGATGAATGAGACAAATTGTAACTAATTATCAATACCTTGTTATAGTTAAATTTTTTTACATTTTTAAATTTTTTTTTTTATTGTGAAAGATTATTAAACTTAATATTTTATTGAAAAGGTAAGAGATTCTGTTTGTATTTTTGTATTACACATTTCCAAAATTATTTTCTCATTTGACATAACAATTTGAATTTTTTTTTTCAGATTTACTTTACTTTATTGTTAGAATTTTTTAAAATTCTTTCAGTGGGCATTTACCTGGGGAACATTCGGTGCTCTATAATCCCATTTCCACGGGGTCGTTAATACATGAATCTTCCCATCTTTTCATATTAATCACAGCTTTTAAGAGTCTACAAATATGCTGTTACGTGGGTGCGGCAGAGAATTTTTACTTTTCTTGCCTGAAGAAAATGGCTTATCTGCTGTCTGATCTCTGCACACGTCTCATCTCTGAATCTCTCCTTCGTATAATTTTAGAGAAATTTCTATGTCATGTCAATCACAAAGGGAAGAGAACTACTGAGACACTGGTAATGCTTTCTACTGCTCTACTTAAGTAAAAAAAAAATATCGATATAAATAAGTTAAAAATTCTACAAGGTATTGGGGCCGGGCTGTGACAACCAGCAGTGTGATATTGTATCTTTGAAGTGCTTGGGAAGTACAATTAAACTGAAAATAAAGTAAAAAAGGAATGTGGACATTATATATATATATTTTTTTTTTATTTTTTTTTTACCTCGAAAGCAGAAGTTAGTGGAAAGTAAGATGGATAAGTTGGCAAGGAGGTTCGTTTTAAGGACTGCCTCAATTTTTGTTAAGATGGTAGACTAAAGGGGATGAATATAATTTAATTATGGGAAGCATTTCATCGTGTAAAACCGTTTATATGTATTTTTTTATGTAAATTTTAAAATTAAATGTAATTAATTTTTAAATTAAATTTAACATTTTCTATTAATTTTGAATTTATTTTAATTATGTTTGAGCCGGTGATGAAATTATAATTATTTAGTATTTTTGATCCAACAAAATTTAAACACAGCGTCACAAATTTCTTCTAAATTGACTTTGATAAGCAACACCTACCCACGCGTCTCATAAAATTTATTCATAGAGTTAATTATTCATATTTTTGGAAACTTAAAAATTGTGGGATTTAAATACTTAATGTCCAAATGTTTGGACATTTGCTATCTCCAATGCTGACTTTTTCTGGTTTCTATATTAAATATTTAAGCCAATTCTATCTTTTTATCAGATTTTTTTGTATTAAGGGTTACTTGTTACAACAATAACAATACAATATTCTTGAATGTTTTTGATTATTTGATCCCATTTCTGCTGAAATTACAAATTCAACATCTATTTCTGTAATTTGCTTGTAGAAAGGAGCACTGATCAACTATGTCTTCTACTGTGGTTGAGCGTGAACCCTACGGGAAGTAGTGCGGAGGTTTCTACCATTCATAGTATTTCAGGTGCTCTGTTCATAATTGCATATTTGTGTGACCTCCAGAGTGTTTCTTGGCTCAGGAGACCTTTCTCTCTCGTTCTCCCACCGGGGCCTGGAGGACTTCTCTGGCAGGTAGAAGATTTGTAGAAGTGTTCCGCCAACCAGTGTTGGTCTCTGTTACATGTTTTCCACCATCCCCTTCCACATTCGCGAACTGAACAGTGATTGTTTGTTTCATGCGCAAGTCGTGGAAAGATTATAGCCGCGAATTGGGAAAATAAACCTCGACTTGCCCGAGTCTAAAACCCGGTCATTTTTACAGTGCCAAGAAAACTAAATTATATTAAATGAACTCTTGTAAATTAGAATTTATGGAGAGAATTGAAGGTGGGAAAAGACTCTTTCTCCTGGATTTTTGAGTAGGGAGCGTAGGAGATTAGGTTTTTCTTTTTTTTTCCCCCCAAATGCTCCTGAAAGGTGTTATATTTACAAGCCTGGCAATGAACTCTCCCCATTGATCTCGAAATCTGTACAGTAGAATGAACAGCTGTGTAAGCTTCCCCCCACACTACCTCATTAACATGCCTTCCTTGTTCTCCCAGGGACCACCTCTGGCTGGTGTGGAGAAAACAGCAGCATTTCGATGGTCCTTGCCTTCTATATTCAGCTACGCTTAGGACATAAAGCTCTTCCTTGAAGGACATCACAATGACTCTCCCATAGGTTCACAAATTCCTTCTCTTCCTGGGAGTATGACCTCTCAAAGGCCTTGTCATTATCTACGACACCTATAGACCGCTTGGAATTACAAACCTAAGGAACTGATTCGGAACTGATAAATGTGTGGGAGTGGAATGGCATAAATAAGAAAGCAAGAACTTTTTGTTTGATTTTTGGTAAGAATTCAAAATTTCATGAAGACGACCTGTTGGAAGCCAATGGAGGCCATTGTTTCAATAAGTTCTACCCATGTGTAGGGTTCTTGTTTTATGATGAGAGTACATTGAATGTTGTCACGTTTTCTTTGATGCCTCATAATCTTTATTCCACACCTTGTAGAAGATTATCAACAACAAAAACTTCCAATTTACAAAAAATTATCTCTTTATTTTCTACTAGATTTAATTGATAGGACTTCAAACGTGTCAAGTATCTAAAAGTTCTACAGTTAGGCGTTGCCCTTCCATTGTATAATCTAGTTCTAGTAAGTTGAGGGGTTAAGAGTCTACAATGGGTTGGTGTCCTAACACGAGGGTGGAAATATTCGTTCTTGAGACTCAGGAAGGCTCTCGTTCTCCTCCTCCTCTCCTCTCATCCATTGCCACCAGTTTCAGTTTAAAGCCTTGAACACAACCCAAACTGTGTTGTGATTGCTCTCCCCGGTCTCACTGCGGACACGCTTTTTTGTTTTTATGAGGTCTCACAGTGGAGCTCTCTGCAATTAGCTTTGAATAAACTCTCAGGTAGCCGTAGACGTGAACTCGTTCCCCCCAACGTACCTATTTAAGATAAAAGCCTCCAGAGATGCTATCTCCTTTTTTTTAATATATATGTTTCTCTTTTATCCTGGTTTCCCGGTTGCGCCATGGAAATATGCTCAGAGGGGGGAGTAGGTTGGACTGTGAACAAGCGTCGCAGCGGTGGGAGGGCGTTGATGAGAGCAGTGTGTGTCTTTTGGAGAAAGAAATCCCAGGCAGACTCTAGTGCACTCAAAATAGATTGAAAACGGTGGCGTGTTAGTTAAAATAAGGGGAAAATGTGGAAGTGAGACCGGTTCAATTTGGAGCCATTTCGCATGACAAAAACAATGAAAGCGCTCGCGTTTTATGGGAGCCTTGGGTAATGCGCGTGCCAGGAACTAGTGAGGGGTGCAAAGATCAAAAGAGATCGAGAGCTTGGAAGCTAGAGCCAAAAAATTTGTGATGAGGGGGAAGGAAAAACCGCGGGAGGAGAATTATGGGTTGAGCAAGGAGGAACGGGAAATTGTTTGAAATTGGGCTTCTTTCCATCCTTTTGATTTTGGGGGCCAAGTGACGTTGACGTTGCACGGAGGTCCAACGATACAATGTGGGCCTCCATTGACGATTTTAGGATATGGAGCACTGAGCGCAAATTGCTTTCATTTCCCATCTGGTTATAGTTTTATCGCCATACCATTAAGCAGCTTTATGAGAACCTCTACTCCTTGAACCTCTTGAAGGCCACTTTGGAAAGTCTTTAAGGCGCAACTTGGAACTCCCGATCCCCGACACATTATCTCCCAGGTCATAATTTTGAGTTTGGAAAACCAGCCAAGTACGCTAGTTGGTTCAAACTGTGCATCGAACAAAAAAAGACTTGTCCTAAGTTGACTCCTACTCTTAGGAATGGGCTAATTAAAAAACATTGCCAGGATCCGACTAATTCCATGGAGATTGCTCGAAATCTGGTTTGTTTTTATTTAGCTAACTTGTACAGGATGTGTGAACCTAGCCCAGTTCTTTCCACTCAGAGATCACAGGGCGCTATGACATTGATAAATTTTTTACATATTGTGTTGCAAATCAAAAAACATGAGAGCGGAGAGAGGGGGGGAGATGATAAATGCAGAGCGTATGGCATGGTGTTAACCGTTTAACAGATTGATATGACTTTAGGATTTGTGGTTCTTCTGAGGAAATCCTCTCTTTTTCATGGAGTCTCATCATGATGTAGAAAGAAGGGCCTGATAATGATGACCTCATTATTTTACTGCTTTTGGAAGAACATTTTAGATCATTTTCTGGCCCAAAAAATATCTAATGTTATGATGCAGTTTAATGTTTTTACGAAGAAAAATGTATTAATTTTGTGATAAGAAGACCAAGATCGTGAGAAAAAGGAAGGAAAAAGAGTGAGATGATGAGGTCTAACGGGACAAAAAGAGACCATCGTGAAGACCATGTTGAGAAGCTGTAAGACCCAGCACAAGACTGGACATTCTGGAGGAACATGAGAAGTCAAGGTCATGATGAGGTCTAACGGGACAGAAAGAGACCATCGTGAAGACCATGTTGAGAAGCTGTAAGACCCAGCACAAGATGGGACATTCTGGAGGAACATGAGAAGCCAAGGTCATGATGAGGTCAAACGAGACTGAAAGAGAAGAGACCATCGTGAAGACCCAGCACAAGATGGGACATTCTGGAGGAACATGAGAAGCCAAGGTGATGATGAGGTCAAATGAGACAGAAAGAGACCATTTTGAAGACCATGTTGAGAAGCTGTAAGACCCAGCACAAGACGGGACATTCTGGAGGAACCCGAGAAGCCAAGGTCATGATGAGGTTAAACAAGACATAAAGAGACCATCGTGAAGACCATGTTGAGAAGCTGGAAGATCCAGCAGAAGACAGGACATTCTGGAGGAACATGAGAAGCCAAGGTCATAATGAGGTCAAACGAGACAGAAAAAGACCATCGTGAAGACCAGGTTGAGAAGCTGAAAGACCCAGCACAAGACGGGGCATTCTGGAGGAACATGAGAAGCCAAGGTGATGATGAGGTCAAATGAGACAGAAAGAGACTATCATGAAGACCATGTTGAGAAGCTGGAAGACCCAGCACAAGACGGGACATTCTGGAGGAACCTGAGAAGCCAAGAGCTTACGTTCTGGATTGAGGGGCCATCATAAAACTAATATAGAAATCTGCTCAGTGTGATCTATACTAATGATGCAGGTTATTACACATCAGAAGACATCCTGACTTATCTCCCCGCTCACGGTAATGGATATGGAGAGGAAGCGATAATTCTACTGTTTTCGATAGATTGCGGCGCTGATATTCCACAGACACATTTAATTTTCGGCTTATTAAAGCCTGGAGCGCCGGCGGAGCAGACAATAGGCATTATGAATGAGTTTAATTTTAGGAAAGGCTTAATATGTATTTAAATATGAAATGTGGTCGCTACAAAGATTTAATAAAAGGACTAAATCCAGATTAAATCAAAGCCCTAAACCCGCGGTAAACGACACATTACAGGCGAGATTCAGCAGCAAGATACTGAGTCTTCTACTAAGTGTGTGATCTGTTACAGAAGACGAGGATCTGTCAACACCCACCGGGGACACGTCCCCGAGAACAACTCCACCCAACAGAAAATGGATGATATCTATCTATCTATCTATCTATCTATCATCTATCTCCTATCTATCTATAAATCTATCTATCCTGCCGGTTCCCTCCTGACATATGGTTCAGCCTCTGTACACCTTCTCTCGTCAGCCCCGGCAGTAATTTTCCTGCGTCTCCTTTTTCTCCATAATTTTCTGTGATTTCCAGCAGAAAGTTGCGATATTGAGATACAACGCGGGTGTGCGGATTATCTGCCGGTCCTGGCGGTGTTATAATGTAGGCGATCCCTCTGCGTCTCTCTAAATCCCATATTAAATCTATGCGCTGGTTTACGTAATTCGCACTACGCACTTGCTGATGATTGCGATGCTGTAGGGGCCGTTGTACGGCGCAGCCGGCGAGTGACTAATTGCTCCGTTCGTTAGCATCTGCACAATACGCAGGGAGATTATTTCACGTTATTAAATTTGCTGTTCGTGGGCTGGGGAGGTTTATTTCAGGTCAGAGCCGGAGGTGGAGGAACTTCTAATGTTCCTATCAAGGAGACGTACAGCACTGAGCGCCCGCTCCGAGAGGCTCAGCTATAAAGCGCAGCTTAACGACGCGCGTGACATTGTCAGCATTCTGATCGCCAGCTGCGCCGGAGCAGGAGGTTCTGATCCGCTCTGGGGGTAGGTACTGAAACCTTCTTCCTAGAACCTTCGCCCCTTGTCTTCTTCGTCTTTGTCCTGCTCATTTCCTTTACCTGAGAGGGACCGAGCTAAAACAAGTCTGTGCTGCAAGGAGAGGCCGCCCATTGTACGGCGCATGTAGCTGTGACACGTGGTCGGTGAATGTAGAAGATTTGTGGGGTTCCTGATCGCTGTACAGTTATTGATAGGCTTTAATGGTATATTCATTTCTGACCCCATCTAGTGATAAGGAGATGACACTGATGTTCCTGCCTTTTAATGATAATGATATGACTGCTGACCCTGCCTTCTAATGATGATGACATGACTCTGCTGAGCCTACTCTCTAATGATAATGAGATGACTCTGCTGAACCCTCCCTCTAATGATAATGAGATGACTGCTGACCCCTCCCTCTAATGATAATGAGATGACTCTGCTGACCCTGTCCTCTTCTAATGATAATGAGATGACTCTGCTGACCCCAGTATCCAATGATAATGAGATGACTTCTGACCCCTCCCTCTAATGATAATGAGATGACTCTGCTGACCCCAGTATCCAATGATAATGAGATGACTTCTGACCCCTCCCTCTAATGATAATGAGATGACTCTGCTGACCCCTCCCTCTAATGATAATGAGATGACTGCTAACCCTGTCCTCTTCTAATGATAATGAGATGACTCTGCTGACCCCTCCCTCTAATGATAATGAGATGACTCTGCTGACACTGTCCTCTTCTAATGATAATGAGATAACTGCTGACCCCTCCCTCTAATGATAATGAGATGACTCTGCTGACCTCGCCCTTTAATAATTATAGGATGACTCTGCAGACCCCAGTATCTAATGATAATGAAATTACTCTGCTGACCCTGCCCTTTAATGTTAATGAGATGACTCTGCTGACTCCGACATCTAATGATAACGAAATTAATCTGCTGACCTTGCCCTCTAATGATAATGAGATGACTCTGCTGGCCCCTCCCTCTAATGATAATGAGATTACTGCTGACCATGTCCTCTTCTAATGATAATGAGATGACTCTGCTGGCCCCTCCCTCTAATGATAATGAGATGACTCTGCTGACCCTGCCCTCTAATGATAATGAGATTACTGCTGACCATGTCCTCTTCTAATGATAATGAGATGACTCTGCTGGCCCCTCCCTCTAATGATAATGAGATTACTGCTGACCCTCCCTCTAATGATAATGAGATGACTCTGCTGGCCCCTCCCTCTAATGATAATGAGATTACTGCTGACCATGTCCTCTTCTAATGATAATGAGATGACTCTGCTGGCCCCTCCCTCTAATGATAATGAGATGACTCTGCTGACCCTGCCCTCTAATGATAATGAGATTACTGCTGACCCCTCCCTCTAATGATAATGAGACGACTCTGCTGGCCCCTCCCTCTAATGATAATGAGATGACTCTGCTGACCCTGCCCTCTAATGATAATGAGATGACTCTGCTGACCTCGCCCGTTAATAATTATGGGATGACTCTGCTGACCCCAGTATCTAAGGATAATGAAATTACTCTGCTGACCCTGCCCTCTAATGTTAATGAGATGACTCTGCTGACCCCAGTATCTAAGGATAATGAAATTACTCTGCTGACCCTGCCCTCTAATGATAATGAGATGACTCTGCTGACCCCACTATTTTATGATAATAAAAATGACTCTGCTAACCCTCCCTATAATGATATAACTCTGCTGACTCTGCTCTCTAATAATAATGGAATAACCCTGCTGACCTACCCTATAATGGTAATGAGATGACTCTAATGACCCCACTATCTAATGATAATGAAATGACTCTGCTGCTGACCCTCCCTATAATGAAATAACCCTGCTGACCTACCCTATAATGATAAAGAGATGACTCTGCTGATCCTGTCCTCTAATAATAATGAGATGACTCTGCTAACTACACTGTCTGATGATAATGAGATGATTCTGCTGATCCCTCCCTCTAATGAAATATTCTTCTTACTCCTCCCTTGAGTAATAATGAGACAGATAGTAACAATTAAAAAACAGAAAATATGAAATGATAAAATAAAATCTGATTTAAATAAACAAGTCATTCTTCATGATACATTTCGTCCAAGAGCAGCATTTACTACCTATACAGAAGTGAAAAAATAACTAATGGACGTCTGTCACGATAATGACTGTGAAACAGTCGGGGTCCAGTCTCCATAAGCCCCTTATTAACCCCGCGGATGCCCTTATGATATAGTTCCCATGTGAATTAAACAGATCCTTCCACCACGGCCATAGTAGACGCCTGTTACGAAGGAATCGGGCACTGGTTCAGAGTTCTCTCTCAGCAGTTTAGTCCCGCTGAGATAATTCTTATTCTTCTACCTGTGCAGAGTTAAGTCTTTCCTTCGCTCTCATGTAGCGGAGCGGCTCGTCTCCTCCGGTGATAGATTAGACGGAGATACTGTATAATTAAACAGCCATTTTGTATGTGTCTCAGGCGCTGGCACTACAATGTCAGACCCTTATACAAGCAGAACGTTCTCCCTGCAGGAGATGGATAAACTGTTTGTAGACAGAGCACGGTGCGAGGAAGAACTGAGCGGCAGTCAGTGGAGGCCTTCAACATCTACCAGGATGTGTCCTGCTTATTGACACCACTGATGTCATGTATAATGAAGCGAGGTGTGAAGACCTGTAACGTGACCCCGTCTCACTGTGCCAAATGGTCCTTAGTGCATTACCTATGGCCCTAGGGCAGTGATAGGAAGGGCTGAACTAGAGAAGGCAGTGTGTGTGCCCCAGGAGCTCGGTGCCACCAAGAAGCCTTTCTGCCTTAAAGGGGTTGTCCCACGAAAAATATTCTACAGTTTTCAAACACGCACCTAGATCTGAATACTTTTGTAATTGCATGTAATTAATTTTTTTTTATAGTTACTGAGTTATTCAATAAAATGTATCTGTATAGGACCACCTAATTTCTTATTTCTTTGACCTATTCACTGAGCAGGCCGCACATGCAGTATTCAACTGCCTCCTGAACTGTGATAGGGAGAGCTGAGACACGCCTTCTGAGCTGTGATAGGGAGAGCGGAGACACGCCTCCTGAGCTGTGACAGGGAGAGCAGAGACACGCCTCCTGAGCTGTGATAGGGAGAGCTAAGAAACGCCTCCTGAGCTGTGATAGGGAGAGCGGAGACACGCCTCCTAAGCTGTGATAGGGAGAGCTGAGACACGCCTCCTAAGCTGTGATAGGGAGAGCTGAGACACGCCTCCTGAGCTGTGATAGGGAGAGCGGAGACACGCCTCCTGAGCTGTGATAGGGAGAGCTGAGACACGCCTCCTGAGCTGTGATAGGGAGAGCGGAGACACGCCTCCTGAGCTGTGATAGGGAGAGCGGAGACACGCCTCCTGAGCTGCAGTAGAAAAGACACTCCCCTTGAGCTGCCAGCTTGATATAAATCTAGCAGAGCAGTGAATAAGGAGATCTCTGGATCGATGTGAGGTACATGGCTGGTTCTAGCTTTGTTAGAAAGAGGTTGTCATGTACTATATGATGTCTGATTTTCATTTTTTACATTATTCGTGGGAGAACCCCTTTATCCGTAAAGGTGGTGTACCTAATGGTTGCCTCGGGTGAAGGAAGGCCTTGCTACCTCTTACATAGTAGAAACATTACTGTTTTTAGAATATCTTAAAATTCGAATTTACAAACACAGTATTTTCTGTGATTTCTTCCCCTGCTGCTCCTTCTCCCCTCTCACAGCAGGCTGCAGCTTCACTCCTCTCTTGTCTTTATGATCTGTTTTGTTGAGTTCCTTTTCTGTATACTATTTTGGAATTTGGCTTCACAAATATTTTCTGTTGCTGCATTCAGTTTTTTTACGCACTTATTTAATTGGCTGTCAGAGCTGTTCTGGGTTCTCTGAGCCAGTATGATGTTGTCCACTTGCTGGCTGCTCCTTCTCCCCTTTCACAGCATGCTGCAGCTTCATCTGCCTTTTATATCTATGTTGTAGAGTTCCTTTGTTGGCTTCTGTAGATGTGCATTTATCCTGGCTGTCTGAGTAGGTGGTCAGAGCTGTGCTGTGTTCTCTTGGCCAAAGTAATGTCTTGCTCTTGCTGGCTGCTCCATCTCCTCTTTCACAGCATGCTGCAGCTTCATCCCCCTTGTCTTTATGATCTGTTTTGTTGAGTTCCTTTTCTGGCTTCTGTATGTTTCCATTTCATGATTTATCCTGGCTGTCTAAATGGGTGGTCAGAACTATGCTAAGTTCCTTGGGCCAATGTAATGTCTTCCTCTTGCTGGCCGCTCCCTCTTCCCTCTCACAGCATGCTGCAGCTTCACCCCCTTGTCTTTGTGATCTATCTTGTAGAATACCTACATGTGCATTTATAAATTTATTATGGCTGTCTAAGTGAGCAGTCAGATCAGTTCTCTGAGTCAATGTGATGCCTTCCCCTTCCTAGCTGCTCCCTCTCCTCTCTCACAGCATGCTGCAGCTTCATCCCCCCCTCATTTTTGTCATCTGTTTTGTAGAGTTCCTTTGCTGGCTTCTGTACATGTCCATATAATCATTTATCTTGGCTGCCTTAATGGGTGATCAGAGCTATGCTGAGTTGTATGTAATGTGTTACTCTTGCTAGCCACTCCCTCTCCCGTCTCACAGCATGCTGCAGCTTCACCTCCCTGGTCTTTGTGATCTATGTTGTAGAATTCCTTTGATGGCTTCTGTACATGTGCCTTCATAGATTTATTCTGGCTGTCTAAATGGGCAGTCAGATCAGTTCTCTGAGTCAATGTGATGCCTTCCCCTTCCTAGCTGCTCCCCCTACCCTCTCACAGCATGCTGCAGCTTCATCCCCCCTCATTTTTGTCATCTGTTTTGTAGAGTTCCTTTGCTGGCTTCTGTACATGTCCATATAATCATTTATCTTGGCTGGCTTAATGGGTGATCAGAGCTATGCTGAGTTGTATGTAATATGTTCCTCTTGCTAGCCACTCCCTCTCCCCTCTCACAGCATGCTGCAGCTTCACCTCCCTCGTCTTTGTGATCTATGTGCCTTTATAGATTTATTATGGCTGCCTAAGTGGGCAGTCAGATCGGTTCTCTGAGCCAATGTGATGCCTTCCCCTTCCTAGCTGCTCCCTCTCCCCTCTCACAGCATGCTGCAGCTTCATCCTCCTCCTCCCTCTGATGTTGTTCCTTCTGTTTTGATCGATGTCCCCACAATATATGAAGTATGCCTTGACCCGAGATTTTAATAATCGGCACTGTACAGTGGGTGCAGTGTGCCCACTCTTCTAGCCCCCCTTAGGCATGGTGTACAATAGACGCCTCTTAATTCTGTTGAGAATCCGTCACACTTTAAAGCAAGATTCTTATTATTTTTTATCCTTCTGTCACAGAAAGTCATTGTTAAGCACAAAATATGATTATGGTGGCAGCACCGCCATCCCCCCCACCAGCCGGGCCCCATGGTGCTGACTTGTCCTCCGGTGATGACTTGCATGTATAGTTAGCATTAAATGTTCGGGGCACGCTCAGCGTCTGCAGATTATGCAAACATCCCTTACTGATGACAGATTTCACTATAATTTCACTGTCGAGCCAATCACACAGCCGGCAATCAAAGCCGCATTAGAGCTGTGCCGATCTTGGCAATTTTACATTCATGCAGAGTCTCAGGTAATGTGTTGTATGCATCTTGTGCTGAATAGTTAGGACGCAAGATAAACTGTAAGCTCTTCTGCCAAGACTCACCAATGCATTTACTGGAACCACAAAGTGATCTTTAACCTTTCGAGTAACTTCTTCAAAGGGCTAAATAACTTCTAAAGACCTGCTTGGTTAAGGTCCTTTACTTAAGACCCTTTCTGTTTACCAAAGCCAGAAGATTTTGCAGTTCTTGGTGCAGGAGGACTGCAGCTTAGCAGGGGCGAGCATTGGTCATCCTGTCATATACAAAAATTGGAGCTTCAAGGGATGAAGCTGGATGGATGCTCGATGGGTACAAACAAGATTCTGTGCCTTGGCCGCGTTATTTAGATACAGGTCTGATGCAGAAAACCAAGTCTTCGCCCAGGTAAAGAAAATTCTAGCTCCCACTGAGGGGTTGCAGACATTTTGAAATGTGGGTTTCAAGCTTCATCTGCGTTTGGCTCGGAGATGTTCTACATCTGTCCGGTATATAAATAGATGATACATTGTCCGGTATATAACTAGGTGGATACATCGTCCGGTATATAACTAGGTGGATACATCGTCCGGTATATAACTAGGTGGATACATTGTCCGGTATATAACTAGGTGGATACATTGTCCGGTATATAACTAGGTGGATACATTGTCCGGTATATAACTAGGTGGATACATTGTCCGGTATATAACTAGGTGGATACATTGTCCGGTATATAACTAGGTGGATACATTGTCCGGTATATAACTAGGTGGATACATTGTCCGGTATATAACTAGGTGGATACATTGTCCGGTATATAACTAGGTGGATACATTGTCCGGTATATAACTAGGTGGATACATTGTCCGGTATATAACTAGGTGGATACATTGTCCGGTATATGGTGGATACGGTATATAACTAGGTGGATACATTGTCCGGTATATAACTAGGTGGATACATTGTCGGTATATAACTAGGTGGATACATTGTCCCGGTATATAACTAGGTGGATACAGGTGGATCCGGTATATAACTAGGTGGATACATTGTCCGGTATATAACTATATAACTAGGTGGATACATTGTCCGGTATATAACTAGATGGTGATACATTGTCCGGTATATTAACTAGGTGGATACATTGTCCGGTATATAACTAGGTGGATACATTGTCCGGTATATACTAGGTGGATACATTGTCGGTATATAACTAGGTGGATACATTGTCGGGTATATAACTAGGTGGATACATTGTCCCGGTATATAAATAGGTGGATACATTGTCCGGTATATAACTAGGTGGATACATTGTCTGGTATATAACTAGGTGGATACATTGTCGGTATATAACTAGGTGGATACATTGTCCGGTAATAATAAGTGGATACATTGTCCGGTATATAACTAGGTGGATACATTGTCCGGTATATAACTAGGTGGATACATTGTCCGGTATATAAATAAATGATACATTGTCCGGTATATAACTAGGTGGATACATTGTCCGGTATATAACTAGGTGGATACATTGTCCGGTATATAACTAGGTGGATACATTGTCCGGTATATAAATAATGGATACATTGTCCGGATATAACTAGGGGATACATTGTCGGTATATAACTAGTGGATACATTGTCTGGTATATAACTAGGTGGATACATTGTCCGGTATATAACTAGGTGGATACATCGTCCGGTATATAACTAGGTGGATACATTGTCCGGTATATAACTAGGTGGATACATTGTCCGGTATATAACTAGGTGGATACATTGTCCGGTATATAACTAGGTGGATACATTGTCCGGTATATAACTAGGTGGATACATTGTCCGGTATATAACTAGGTGATACATGTCTCGGTATATAACTAGGTGGATACATTGTCCGGTATATAACTAATTGGGTGGATACATTGTCCGGTATATAACTAGGTGGATACATTGTCCGGTATATAACTACTAGGTGGATACATTGTCCGTATTATAACTAGGTGGATACATTGTCTGGTATATAACTAGGTGGATACATTGTCCGGTATATAACTAGGTGGATACATTGTCCGGTATATAACTAGGTGGATACATTGTCCGGTATATAACTAGGTGGATACATTGTCCGGTATATAACTAGGTGGATACATTGTCTGGTATAAACTAGGTGGATACATTGTCCGGTATATAACTAGGTGGATACTAGGTTGTGATACTAGGTGGATGTCCGGTATATAACTAGGTGGATACATGTCTAGGTATATAACTAGGTGGATACATGTCCGGTATATAACTAGGTGGATACATTGTCCGGTATATATAACTAGGTGGATACATTGTCCGGTAATATAACTAGGTGGATACATGGATGTCCGGTATATAACTAGGTGGATACATTGTCTGGTATATATAATACTAGGTGGATACATTGTCCGGTATATAACTAGGTGGATACATTGTCTGGTATCCGGTATTATATAGGTGGATACATTGTCCGGTATATAACTAGGTGGATACATTGTCCGGTATATAACTAGGTATATAACTAGGTGGATACATTGGTCCGGTATATAACTAGGTGGATACATTGTCCGGTATATAACTAGGTGGATACATTGTCCGGTATATAACTAGGTGGATACATGGATACATTGTCCGGTATATAACTAGGTACATTGGATACATTGTCCGGTATATAACTAGGTGGATACATTGTCCCGGTATATAACTAGGTGGATACATTGTCCGGTATATAACTAGGTGGATACATTGTCCGGTATATAAATAAATGGATACATTGTCCGGTATATACTAGGTGGATACATTGTCCGGTATATAACTAGGTGGATACATTGTCGGTATTAACTAGGTGGATACATTGTCCGGTATATAACTAGGTGGATACATTGTCTGGTATATAACTAGTGGATACATTGTCCGGTATATAACTAGGTGGATACATTGTCCGGTATATAACTAGATGGATACATTGTCCGGTATATAACTAGGTGGATACATTGTCCGGTATATAACTAGGTGGATACATTGTCCGGTATATAACTAGGTGGATACATTGTCCGGTATATAACTAGGTGGATACATTGTCTGGTATATAACTAGGTGGATACATTGTCCGGTATATAACTAGGTGGATACATTGTCCGGTATATAACTAGGTGGATACATTGTCCGGTATATAACTAGGTGGATACATTGTCCGGTATATAACTAGGTGGATACAATTGTCCGGTATATAACTAGAGGATACATTGTCCGGTATATAACTAGGTGGATACATTGTCCGCGTATATAAATAGATGGATACATTGTCCGGTAATATAACTAGGTGGATACATTGTCCGGTATATATAAACTAGGTGGATACATTGTCCGGTATATATAACTAGGTGGATACATTTGTCCGGTATATAAACTAGTGGATACATTGTCCGGTATATAACTAGGTGGATACATTGTCTGGTATATAAACTAGGTGGATACATTGTCCGGTATATAACTAGGTGGATACATTGTCCGGTATATAACTAGGATGGATACATTGTCCGGTATATATAACTAGGTGGATACATTGTCCGGTATAATAACTAGGTGGATACATTGTCCGGTATATACTTGTGGTGGATAGGTGGATACAGTGGAACATGTCCGGTATATATAACTAGGTGGATACATTGTCCGGTATATAACTAGGTGGATACATTGTCCGGTATATAACTAGGTGATACATTGTCCGTATATAACTAGGTGGATACATTGTCTGGTTACATATAACTTAGGTGGATACATTGTTCCGGTATATACTAGGTGGGGTGGATACATAGGTGGATACATTGGATACATTGTCTGGTATATAACTAGGTGGATACATTGTCCGGTATATAAACTAGGTGGATACATGTCCGGTATATAACTAGGTGGTACATTGTCCGGTATATAACTAGGTGGATACAATTGTCCGGTATATAACTAGTGTGGATACATTGTCGGTATATAACTAGGTGGATACATTTGTCCGGTATATAACTAGGTGGATACATGTCCGGTATATAAACTAGGTGGATACATTGTCGGTATATAACTAGGTGGATACATGGTCTAGTCTGGTATATAACTAGGTAACTAGGTGGATACATTGTCCGGTATATATAGGTGGATACATTGTCCGGTATATAACTAGGTGGATACATTGTCCGGTATATAACTAGGTGGATACATTGTCCGGTATATAACTAGGTGGATACAGGTTGTATATAAACCGGTTATATAACTATATAACTAGGTGGATACAGGTTGTCCGGTATATAACTAGGTGGATACATTGTCCGGTATATAC
The DNA here is from genome assembly GCA_900303285.1 of Rhinella marina. Taxonomy (NCBI): domain Eukaryota; kingdom Metazoa; phylum Chordata; class Amphibia; order Anura; family Bufonidae; genus Rhinella; species Rhinella marina. Next base: position 96,401 of record ONZH01012894.1, read on the forward strand.
TAGGTGGATACATTGTCCGGTATATAACTAGGTGGATACATTGTCCGGTATATAACTAGGTGGATACATGTCTGGATATATAACTAGGTGGATACATTGTCCGGTATATAGGTGGGATACATTTCTAGGTGGATACCATTGTCCGGTATATAACTAGGTGGATACATTGTCTGGTATATACTAGGTGGATACATTGTCGTATATAACTAGGTGGATACATTGTCCGGTATATAACTAGGTGGATACATGTCTGGTATATAACTAGGTGGATACATTGTCCGGTATATAACTAGGTGGATATACATGGATACATGTCCGGTATATAACTAGGATGGATACGGTATATAACTAGGTGATACATTGTCTGGTATATAACTAGGTGGATACATTGTCCGGTATATAACTAGGTGGATACATTGTCCGGTATATAACTAGGTGGATACATATTATAACTAGGTGGATACATTGTCCGGTATATAACTAGGTGGATACATTATACATTGTCCGGTATATAACTAGGTGGATACATTGTCGGTATATAACTAGGTGGATACATGTCGGTATATAACTAGGTGGATACATCGTCTGGTATATAACTAGGTGGATACATCGTCGGTATATAACTAGGTGGATACATGTCTGGTATATAACTAGTGGATACTTCCGGTATATAACTAGGTGGATACATCGTCTGGTATTAACTAGGTGGATACATCATCCCGGTATATAACTAGGTGGATACATTGTCGGTATATAACTAGGTGGATACATGTCCGGTAATATAACTAGGTGGATACATTGTCCGGTATATAACTAGGTGGATACATTGTCTGGTATATAACTAGGTGATACATTGTCCGGTATATAACTAGGTGGATACATTGTCCGGTATATAACTAGGTGGATACATTGTCCGGTATATAACTAGGTGGATACATTGTCCGGTATATAACTAGGTGGATACATTGTCCGGTATATAACTAGGTGGATACATTGTCGGTATATAACTAGGTGGATACATTGTCCGGTATATTAACTATATAACTATATAAGGGTGGATACATTGTCCGGTATATAACTAGGTGGATACATGTCCGGTCTAGGTATATAACTAGGTGGATACATTGTCGGTATATAACTAGGTGGATACATTGTCCGGTATATAACTAGGTGGATACATTGTCGGTATATAATAGGTGGATACTAGGTGGTATACTAGTGGATACATCGTCTGTATATAACTAGGTGGATACATTCGGTATATAACTAGGTGGATACATGTCGGTATATAACTAGGATACATGATAATAACTAGGTGGATACATTGGTATATAACTAGGTGGATACATTGTCCGGTATACATATAAACTAGGTGGATCATAATAACTAGGGATACAGTTGGTATATAACTAGGTGGATACATTGTCCGTATAGGTGGTACATTGTCCGGTATATAACTAGGTGGATACATTGTCCGGTATATAACTAGGTGATACATGTCCGGTATATAATAGTGATACATTGTCCGGTATAACTAGGTGGATACATTGTCCGTATATAACTAGGTGGATACATTGTCCGGTATATAACTAGGTGGATACATTGTCCGGTATATAACTAGGTGGATACATTGTCCGGTATATAACTAGGTGGATACATTGTCCGGTATATAACTAGGTGGATACATTCTGGTATATAACGGATAACTAGGTGGATACATTGTCCGGTATATAACTAGGTGGATACAATGTGTCATGGTATATAACTAGGTGGATACATCATGTCCATCGGTATATAACTAGGTGGATACATTTCGGTATATACTAGGTGGATACATCGTCCGGTTAATAACGATCTCCATCCTGATTGAGTGAATCTCAATAAACTTTATTTGTATTTCAGTATGAGCAGGACTTTGCAGGTTGTTCAGGTTGATGGACGAGACCTAGAATTGTTGTGAGGCCCCGGTGGCCGAGCTCAGGCAGCTCTCAAGGCTTCACGGCTTATAGCCAAATGAGGAGTGATTGCTGTTAAGCTCCCGCCTCTACCCCGGGACTGAGGGGCCCGATCAGTTAATGAACAGAAGATTGGTAATGGTAGAGGACGTTGTGTTCTGCTGCCGGCTCTTCGGCTGTCACTCTGTCCAGGTCCAGGCTCTCAGACTCCATTAAGATGGACGAAGGCTTTTAAGTGCAGAATATGAGCTCCCTGCATAATACATGTCTCACTGAGACGCTCCTAATGTATTTTCACTCTTCTCCTCAGTATAACAGTATGGTTTGTACGTGGCGGCAGCTTGTGGCTCTTATCTCCACAGTTAGAGGGAATCAGTAAGCAGGTTTGACAGCACTAGGTACGGGCCGAGGAGAGCAGGACAGTCAGATGTCTGTAAAGCTATCACCAGTAGTAGCGTGAATATGAAAGTTTTATTCTGCTAGATTCTGCTCCTTAAGTGTCCAGGAGGCGGGGCTTCACAGTGGAGTCCTCTCTGTATTCACAGCCCCTCCCCTTTGATGTCCAAACATGGAGCCACCTGTGATATTTACCTCCCTTCCTCTAGGAGATTGTTACTGGCCAGGAATTACATACTGGTTACAGTACTGGTTACAAGACCCCCATATAGTATTAGTTACAGGACCCCCATACAGTACTGATTACAGGACCCCCATACAGTACTGGTTACAGGACCCCTACAGTACTGGTTACAGGACCCCCATATATACATTAGTTACAGGACCCCCATACAGTACTGGTTACAGGACCCCCATACAGTACTGGTTACAGGACCCCCATACAGTACTGGTTACAGGACCCCATACAGTACTGTTACAGACCCCCATTACAGTACTAGTTACAGGACCCCCATAGTACTTAGTACAGGACCCCATATGTATTAGTACAGGACCCCCATACAGTACTGGTTACAGGACCCCCATACAGTACTTACAGTTACAGGACCCCCATATAGTATTAGTACAGTACAGGACCCCATACAGTACTGGTTACAGGACCCCCATACAGTACTGGTTACAGGACCCCATACAGTACTGGTTACAGACCCCCATATAGTTACAGTATTAGTTACAGGACCCCCATACAGTACTGTACAGACCCCCATTACAGGACAGGACCCATACAGTACTGGTTACAGGACCCCCTTACAGGACCCCCATACAGTACTGGTTACAGGACCCCCATATAGTATTAGTTACAGGACCCCCATACAGTACTTGTTGTACAGGGACCCCCATACAGTACAGTACTGGTTACAGGACCCCCATATAGTATTAGTTACAGGGACCCCCATATAGTATTAGTTACAGGACCCCCATACAGTACTGGTTACAGGACCCCCATAC
>ONZH01012895.1:0-19192 GCA_900303285.1 Rhinella marina
CACAACAGCCGATGTTCAGGCAAATGGAGGCGTTGCTGGAGTTTTTTTAAGCTAGCAGCAGCTACAGTTGACTTCCGAAAGTGAGCGCACAAGCGCCGCACTTTCACCAGTAACTCTGCCAGGTTGGGGTAAGTCTTTAGAAATTTTTGGACTACCAGATTAAAAACGTGGGCCAGGCATGGTACGTGATTGAGTTCGGCAAGCTCCAGAGCCGCCACCAGGTTACGGCCGTTATCGCACACGACCATGCCTGGTCCTAGCTGCAGCGGCGACAGCCACATCTCCGTCTGCTGCAATATGGCGTCCCTCACCTCTGGGGCGCTGTGCTTCCTGTCGCCCAAGCTGATGAGCTTAAGCACCGCCTGCTGACGTCTCCCCGCGCCAGTGATGTTACGCGTCACGTGCTGGTGCAGGGTGGTCAAGTGGACCTTTGCGCTGACTGCGTACCTCAGGGCCCGCCTGATGTTACGCGACACGTGCTGGTGCAGGGCGGGGACGGCACTCCGGGAAAAGTAGTGGCGGCTGGGGACGGAATAGCGAGGTGCGGCAGCCGCCATCAGGTCGCGGAAGGCCTGCGTCTCCACAAGCCTAAACGGCAACATCTCCAGGGCCAGCAGTTTGGAGATGTGGCAGTTTAAGGCTTGGGCTTGGGGGTGACTCGAGGCGTACTTCCGCCTGCGGGTCGAACGCCTGCGAGATGGACAGTTGTTGGGACGAGGAGTGTGAAGGTGCAGGCGAAGATGCGGGGGAAGGGGAGGCTGAAGGAGAAGGCCCCAAAGTAGCCGAGGCAGAGGCAGATGTGGAGGTGTCCTGGCTGGAGGTCTGGACCGCAGTGGCAGCACACAACAAAGGGGAAGAGGCAGTGGCAGCAAGACCGGGCGCAGGTTGTATTGCGTTTGCTCTCTCCACTCAGCCCAGTGCTTGACTTCCAAGTGACGCCGCATGCCTGAGGTGGTCAGATTGCTCTTCTCAGAGCCCCTACTCAGTTTTGAGTGGCAGAGTGTGCAAACCGCGCTCAGTTTGTCATCCGCACAAACATTAAAAAATCTCCACACCACAGAAGTACGAGGCCTCGATGGGGGAGCTTCGCGCGACTGCCCGCTGCCGGGAACAGCTTCGGCCCTGCTGGCTGTGGCCTCACTTCTCTGTCTGGACTGTCCTCTGCCTGTGGACATCCCTCTGCCTGTGGACATCCCTCTGCCTGTGGACATCCCTCTGCCTCTGGACATCCCTCTGCCTCTTGCTGCCTTTTTCGGTGCTGCGCAGACCACCACCTCTCCACTGCTTTCCCCGCTGGACATCACCCCTGGCCAAGTGGGGTCGGTCATTTCGTCATCCACCACCTCCTCTTCCACTTCCTCACTCTGCTCCTCCTCCTGCCCACTGGACATTCCAACAGCCTCCCTTGATGGCAACTGCGTCTCATCATCATCATCGCTCATGATAACAGATGCTGGTTCAGGGTCCACATCAGCAGGAGATGGCGAATACTCAAGTGGTTGGGCATCACTACAAACAAATTCCTCTGCTAGCTCCTGGGATTCTTCCGGCACATCTGAAAAAGGACCCGAAAAGAGCTCCTGGGAGGGGTCAATGGTGGGATGACTCTGTTGGCCAGGTGTGGAGGAAGGAGGGTCAGAGTGAGACTGTGTGGATGACTGGCTGGTGGACAACTGTGTGGAAGCGCTATCGGCTATCCATTGCACCACCTGTTCAACCTGCTCAGGCCTCAACAGCGGTGTAACCCGCCCCCTGCTTAACTGTCCCATAAAGGCAGGGATTCTGGATGAGTGGGATCCTGGCTGACCCTCACCAGCACGCATTGTATCCCCACTGGCTTCAACAAGGCCACCAACAGCATTTCCGCGCCCCCGTCCTCGTCCACGTCCGATTCCGCTAGCCCCCCTCCGCATTTTATTTTTTTTTGGTTACAATATTTTGCCTTCACAGCCGTGTACTAACAGTTCAGACGGTGTGTATGAACACTACGTATATACAATTATTTTGCAAGAGAACGCAAAGTACAGGTGCCAATGAAAAGGCTTTTTTTTTTTATATTTCTAGGTACACAGCCGTGTACTAACAGATCAGACGGTGTGTATGAACACTACGTATATACAATTATTTTGCAAGAGAACGCAAAGTACAGGTGCCAATGAAAAGGCTTTTTTTTTTTATATTTCTAGGTACACAGCCGTGTACTAACAGATCAGACGGTGTGTATGAACACTACGTATATACAATTATTTTGCAAGAGAACGCAAAGTACAGGTGCCAATGAAAAGGCTTTTTTTTTTATATTTCTAGGTACACAGCCGTGTACTAACAGATCAGACGGTGTGTATGAACACTACGTATATACAATTATTTTGCAAGAGAACGCAAAGTACAGGTGCCAATGAAAAGGCTTTTTTTTTTATATTTCTAGGTACACAGCCGTGTACTAACAGATCAGACGGTGTGTATGAACACTACGTATATACAATTATTTTGCAAGAGAACGCAAAGTACAGGTGCCAATGAAAAGGCTTTTTTTTTATATATTTCTAGGTACACAGCCGTGTACTAACAGATCAGACGGTGTGTATGAACACTACGTATATACAATTATTTTGCAAGAGAACGCAAAGTACAGGTGCCAATGAAAAGGCTTTTTTTTAATATATTTCTAGGTACACAGCCGTGTACTAACAGATCAGACGGTGTGTATGAACACTACGTATATACAATTATTTTGCAAGAGAACGCAAAGTACAGGTGCCAATGAAAAGGCTTTTTTTTTTATATATTTCTAGGTACACAGCCGTGTACTAACAGATCAGACGGTGTGTATGAACACTACGTATATACAATTATTTTGCAAGAGAACGCAAAGTACAGGTGCCAATGAAAAGGCTTTTTTTTTAATATATTTCTAGGTACACAGCCGTGTACTAACAGATCAGACGGTGTGTATGAACACTACGTATATACAATTATTTTGCAAGAGAACGCAAAGTACAGGTGCCAATGAAAAGGCTTTTTTTTTAATATATTTCTAGGTACACAGCCGTGTACTAACAGATCAGACGGTGTGTATGAACACTACGTATATACAATTATTTTGCAAGAGAACGCAAAGTACAGGTGCCAATGAAAAGGCTTTTTTTTTAATATATTTCTAGGTACACAGCCGTGTACAAACAGATCAGACGGTGTGTATGAACACTACGTATATACAATTATTTTGCAAGAGAACGCAAAGTACAGGTGCCAATGAAAAGGCTTTTTTTTAATATATTTCTAGGTACACAGCCGTGTACTAACAGATCAGACGGTGTGTATGAACACTACGTATATACAATTATTTTGCAAGAGAACGCAAAGTACAGGTGCCAATGAAAAGGCTTTTTTTTTAATATATTTCTAGGTACACAGCCGTGTACAAACAGATCAGACGGTGTGTATGAACACTACGTATATACAATTATTTTGCAAGAGAACGCAAAGTACAGGTGCCAATGAAAAGGCTTTTTTTTTAATATATTTCTAGGTACACAGCCGTGTACTAACAGATCAGACGGTGTGTATGAACACTACGTATATACAATTATTTTGCAAGAGAACGCAAAGTACAGGTGCCAATGAAAAGGCTTTTTTTTTTAATATTTCTAGGTACACAGCCGTGTACTAACAGATCAGACGGTGTGTATGAACACTACGTATATACAATTATTTTGCAAGAGAACGCAAAGTACAGGTGCCAATGAAAAGGCTTTTTTTTTAATATATTTCTAGGTACACAGCCGTGTACTAACAGATCAGACGGTGTGTATGAACACTACGTATATACAATTATTTTGCAAGAGAACGCAAAGTACAGGTGCCAATGAAAAGGCTTTTTTTTTATATATTTCTAGGTACACAGCCGTGTACAAACAGATCAGACGGTGTGTATGAACACTACGTATATACAATTATTTTGCAAGAGAACGCAAAGTACAGGTGCCAATGAAAAGGCTTTTTTTTTTAAATATTTCTAGGTACACAGCCGTGTACAAACAGATCAGACGGTGTGTATGAACACTACGTATATACAATTATTTTGCAAGAGAACGCAAAGTACAGGTGCCAATGAAAAGGCTTTTTTTTTTAATATTTCTAGGTACACAGCCGTGTACTAAACAGATCAGACGGTGTGTATGAACACTACGTATATACAATTATTTTGCAAGAGAACGCAAAGTACAGGTGCCAATGAAAAGGCTTTTTTTTTTATATTTCTAGGTACACAGCCGTGTACAAACAGATCAGACGGTGTGTATGAACACTACGTATATACAATTATTTTGCAAGAGAACGCAAAGTACAGGTGCCAATGAAAAGGCTTTTTTTTTTATATTTCTAGGTACACAGCCGTGTACTAACAGATCAGACGGTGTGTATGAACACTACGTATATACAATTATTTTGCAAGAGAACGCAAAGTACAGGTGCCAATGAAAAGGCTTTTTTTTTTATATTTCTAGGTACACAGCCGTGTACTAACAGATCAGACGGTGTGTATGAACACTACGTATATACAATTATTTTGCAAGAGAACGCAAAGTACAGGTGCCAATGAAAAGGCTTTTTTTTTAATATATTTCTAGGTACACAGCCGTGTACTAAACAGATCAGACGGTGTGTATGAACACTACGTATATACAATTATTTTGCAAGAGAACGCAAAGTACAGGTGCCAATGAAAAGGCTTTTTTTTTATATATTTCTAGGTACACAGCCGTGTACTAACAGATCAGACGGTGTGTATGAACACTACGTATATACAATTATTTTGCAAGAGAACGCAAAGTACAGGTGCCAATGAAAAGGCTTTTTTTTTAATATATTTCTAGGTACACAGCCGTGTACTAACAGATCAGACGGTGTGTATGAACACTACGTATATACAATTATTTTGCAAGAGAACGCAAAGTACAGGTGCCAATGAAAAGGCTTTTTTTTTAATATATTTCTAGGTACACAGCCGTGTACTAACAGATCAGACGGTGTGTATGAACACTACGTATATACAATTATTTTGCAAGAGAACGCAAAGTACAGGTGCCAATGAAAAGGCTTTTTTTTTTATATTTCTAGGTACACAGCCGTGTACAAACAGATCAGACGGTGTGTATGAACACTACGTATATACAATTATTTTGCAAGAGAACGCAAAGTACAGGTGCCAATGAAAAGGCTTTTTTTTTAATATATTTCTAGGTACACAGCCGTGTACTAACAGATCAGACGGTGTGTATGAACACTACGTATATACAATTATTTTGCAAGAGAACGCAAAGTACAGGTGCCAATGAAAAGGCTTTTTTTTTTAATATTTCTAGGTACACAGCCGTGTACTAACAGATCAGACGGTGTGTATGAACACTACGTATATACAATTATTTTGCAAGAGAACGCAAAGTACAGGTGCCAATGAAAAGGCTTTTTTTTTAATATATTTCTAGGTACACAGCCGTGTACTAACAGATCAGACGGTGTGTATGAACACTACGTATATACAATTATTTTGCAAGAGAACGCAAAGTACAGGTGCCAATGAAAAGGCTTTTTTTTTAATATATTTCTAGGTACACAGCCGTGTACTAACAGATCAGACGGTGTGTATGAACACTACGTATATACAATTATTTTGCAAGAGAACGCAAAGTACAGGTGCCAATGAAAAGGCTTTTTTTTTTAATATTTCTAGGTACACAGCCGTGTACTAACAGATCAGACGGTGTGTATGAACACTACGTATATACAATTATTTTGCAAGAGAACGCAAAGTACAGGTGCCAATGAAAAGGCTTTTTTTTTAAATATATTTCTAGGTACACAGCCGTGTACTAACAGATCAGACGGTGTGTATGAACACTACGTATATACAATTATTTTGCAAGAGAACGCAAAGTACAGGTGCCAATGAAAAGGCTTTTTTTTTTTATATTTCTAGGTACACAGCCGTGTACTAACAGATCAGACGGTGTGTATGAACACTACGTATATACAATTATTTTGCAAGAGAACGCAAAGTACAGGTGCCAATGAAAAGGCTTTTTTTTTAATATATTTCTAGGTACACAGCCGTGTACTAACAGATCAGACGGTGTGTATGAACACTACGTATATACAATTATTTTGCAAGAGAACGCAAAGTACAGGTGCCAATGAAAAGGCTTTTTTTTTAATATATTTCTAGGTACACAGCCGTGTACTAACAGATCAGACGGTGTGTATGAACACTACGTATATACAATTATTTTGCAAGAGAACGCAAAGTACAGGTGCCAATGAAAAGGCTTTTTTTTTTAATATTTCTAGGTACACAGCCGTGTACTAACAGATCAGACGGTGTGTATGAACACTACGTATATACAATTATTTTGCAAGAGAACGCAAAGTACAGGTGCCAATGAAAAGGCTTTTTTTTTAATATATTTCTAGGTACACAGCCGTGTACTAACAGATCAGACGGTGTGTATGAACACTACGTATATACAATTATTTTGCAAGAGAACGCAAAGTACAGGTGCCAATGAAAAGGCTTTTTTTTTTATATATTTCTAGGTACACAGCCGTGTACTAACAGATCAGACGGTGTGTATGAACACTACGTATATACAATTATTTTGCAAGAGAACGCAAAGTACAGGTGCCAATGAAAAGGCTTTTTTTTTAAATATTTCTAGGTACACAGCCGTGTACTAACAGATCAGACGGTGTGTATGAACACTACGTATATACAATTATTTTGCAAGAGAACGCAAAGTACAGGTGCCAATGAAAAGGCTTTTTTTTTTTATATTTCTAGGTACACAGCCGTGTACTAACAGATCAGACGGTGTGTATGAACACTACGTATATACAATTATTTTGCAAGAGAACGCAAAGTACAGGTGCCAATGAAAAGGCTTTTTTTTTTATATTTCTAGGTACACAGCCGTGTACTAACAGATCAGACGGTGTGTATGAACACTACGTATATACAATTATTTTGCAAGAGAACGCAAAGTACAGGTGCCAATGAAAAGGCTTTTTTTTTTAATATTTCTAGGTACACAGCCGTGTACTAACAGATCAGACGGTGTGTATGAACACTACGTATATACAATTATTTTGCAAGAGAACGCAAAGTACAGGTGCCAATGAAAAGGCTTTTTTTTTTATATTTCTAGGTACACAGCCGTGTACTAACAGATCAGACGGTGTGTATGAACACTACGTATATACAATTATTTTGCAAGAGAACGCAAAGTACAGGTGCCAATGAAAAGGCTTTTTTTTTAATATATTTCTAGGTACACAGCCGTGTACTAACAGATCAGACGGTGTGTATGAACACTACGTATATACAATTATTTTGCAAGAGAACGCAAAGTACAGGTGCCAATGAAAAGGCTTTTTTTTTTATATATTTCTAGGTACACAGCCGTGTACTAACAGATCAGACGGTGTGTATGAACACTACGTATATACAATTATTTTGCAAGAGAACGCAAAGTACAGGTGCCAATGAAAAGGCTTTTTTTTTAATATATTTCTAGGTACACAGCCGTGTACTAACAGATCAGACGGTGTGTATGAACACTACGTATATACAATTATTTTGCAAGAGAACGCAAAGTACAGGTGCCAATGAAAAGGCTTTTTTTTTAATATATTTCTAGGTACACAGCCGTGTACTAACAGATCAGACGGTGTGTATGAACACTACGTATATACAATTATTTTGCAAGAGAACGCAAAGTACAGGTGCCAATGAAAAGGCTTTTTTTTTTAATATTTCTAGGTACACAGCCGTGTACTAACAGATCAGACGGTGTGTATGAACACTACGTATATACAATTATTTTGCAAGAGAACGCAAAGTACAGGTGCCAATGAAAAGGCTTTTTTTTTAATATATTTCTAGGTACACAGCCGTGTACTAACAGATCAGACGGTGTGTATGAACACTACGTATATACAATTATTTTGCAAGAGAACGCAAAGTACAGGTGCCAATGAAAAGGCTTTTTTTTTTATATTTCTAGGTACACAGCCGTGTACTAACAGATCAGACGGTGTGTATGAACACTACGTATATACAATTATTTTGCAAGAGAACGCAAAGTACAGGTGCCAATGAAAAGGCTTTTTTTTTATATATTTCTAGGTACACAGCCGTGTACAAACAGATCAGACGGTGTGTATGAACACTACGTATATACAATTATTTTGCAAGAGAACGCAAAGTACAGGTGCCAATGAAAAGGCTTTTTTTTTAATATATTTCTAGGTACACAGCCGTGTACTAACAGATCAGACGGTGTGTATGAACACTACGTATATACAATTATTTTGCAAGAGAACGCAAAGTACAGGTGCCAATGAAAAGGCTTTTTTTTTTATATTTCTAGGTACACAGCCGTGTACTAACAGATCAGACGGTGTGTATGAACACTACGTATATACAATTATTTTGCAAGAGAACGCAAAGTACAGGTGCCAATGAAAAGGCTTTTTTTTTAATATATTTCTAGGTACACAGCCGTGTACTAACAGATCAGACGGTGTGTATGAACACTACGTATATACAATTATTTTGCAAGAGAACGCAAAGTACAGGTGCCAATGAAAAGGCTTTTTTTTTTAATATTTCTAGGTACACAGCCGTGTACTAACAGATCAGACGGTGTGTATGAACACTACGTATATACAATTATTTTGCAAGAGAACGCAAAGTACAGGTGCCAATGAAAAGGCTTTTTTTTTTATATTTCTAGGTACACAGCCGTGTACTAACAGATCAGACGGTGTGTATGAACACTACGTATATACAATTATTTTGCAAGAGAACGCAAAGTACAGGTGCCAATGAAAAGGCTTTTTTTTTATATATTTCTAGGTACACAGCCGTGTACTAACAGATCAGACGGTGTGTATGAACACTACGTATATACAATTATTTTGCAAGAGAACGCAAAGTACAGGTGCCAATGAAAAGGCTTTTTTTTTAATATATTTCTAGGTACACAGCCGTGTACTAACAGATCAGACGGTGTGTATGAACACTACGTATATACAATTATTTTGCAAGAGAACGCAAAGTACAGGTGCCAATGAAAAGGCTTTTTTTTTTATATTTCTAGGTACACAGCCGTGTACTAACAGATCAGACGGTGTGTATGAACACTACGTATATACAATTATTTTGCAAGAGAACGCAAAGTACAGGTGCCAATGAAAAGGCTTTTTTTTTTTAATATTTCTAGGTACACAGCCGTGTACTAACAGATCAGACGGTGTGTATGAACACTACGTATATACAATTATTTTGCAAGAGAACGCAAAGTACAGGTGCCAATGAAAAGGCTTTTTTTTTAATATATTTCTAGGTACACAGCCGTGTACTAACAGATCAGACGGTGTGTATGAACACTACGTATATACAATTATTTTGCAAGAGAACGCAAAGTACAGGTGCCAATGAAAAGGCTTTTTTTTTAATATATTTCTAGGTACACAGCCGTGTACTAACAGATCAGACGGTGTGTATGAACACTACGTATATACAATTATTTTGCAAGAGAACGCAAAGTACAGGTGCCAATGAAAAGGCTTTTTTTTTTATATATTTCTAGGTACACAGCCGTGTACTAACAGATCAGACGGTGTGTATGAACACTACGTATATACAATTATTTTGCAAGAGAACGCAAAGTACAGGTGCCAATGAAAAGGCTTTTTTTTTTTATATTTCTAGGTACACAGCCGTGTACTAACAGATCAGACGGTGTGTATGAACACTACGTATATACAATTATTTTGCAAGAGAACGCAAAGTACAGGTGCCAATGAAAAGGCTTTTTTTTTTAATATATTTCTAGGTACACAGCCGTGTACTAACAGATCAGACGGTGTGTATGAACACTACGTATATACAATTATTTTGCAAGAGAACGCAAAGTACAGGTGCCAATGAAAAGGCTTTTTTTTTAATATATTTCTAGGTACACAGCCGTGTACTAACAGATCAGACGGTGTGTATGAACACTACGTATATACAATTATTTTGCAAGAGAACGCAAAGTACAGGTGCCAATGAAAAGGCTTTTTTTTTTATATTTCTAGGTACACAGCCGTGTACTAACAGATCAGACGGTGTGTATGAACACTACGTATATACAATTATTTTGCAAGAGAACGCAAAGTACAGGTGCCAATGAAAAGGCTTTTTTTTTTTATATTTCTAGGTACACAGCCGTGTACTAACAGATCAGACGGTGTGTATGAACACTACGTATATACAATTATTTTGCAAGAGAACGCAAAGTACAGGTGCCAATGAAAAGGCTTTTTTTTTATATATTTCTAGGTACACAGCCGTGTACTAACAGATCAGACGGTGTGTATGAACACTACGTATATACAATTATTTTGCAAGAGAACGCAAAGTACAGGTGCCAATGAAAAGGCTTTTTTTTTATATATTTCTAGGTACACAGCCGTGTACTAACAGATCAGACGGTGTGTATGAACACTACGTATATACAATTATTTTGCAAGAGAACGCAAAGTACAGGTGCCAATGAAAAGGCTTTTTTTTTATATATTTCTAGGTACACAGCCGTGTACTAACAGATCAGACGGTGTGTATGAACACTACGTATATACAATTATTTTGCAAGAGAACGCAAAGTACAGGTGCCAATGAAAAGGCTTTTTTTTTTTTATATTTCTAGGTACACAGCCGTGTACTAACAGATCAGACGGTGTGTATGAACACTACGTATATACAATTATTTTGCAAGAGAACGCAAAGTACAGGTGCCAATGAAAAGGCTTTTTTTTTAATATATTTCTAGGTACACAGCCGTGTACTAACAGATCAGACGGTGTGTATGAACACTACGTATATACAATTATTTTGCAAGAGAACGCAAAGTACAGGTGCCAATGAAAAGGCTTTTTTTTTTAAATATTTCTAGGTACACAGCCGTGTACTAACAGATCAGACGGTGTGTATGAACACTACGTATATACAATTATTTTGCAAGAGAACGCAAAGTACAGGTGCCAATGAAAAGGCTTTTTTTTTTTATATTTCTAGGTACACAGCCGTGTACTAACAGATCAGACGGTGTGTATGAACACTACGTATATACAATTATTTTGCAAGAGAACGCAAAGTACAGGTGCCAATGAAAAGGCTTTTTTTTTAAATATATTTCTAGGTACACAGCCGTGTACAAACAGATCAGACGGTGTGTATGAACACTACGTATATACAATTATTTTGCAAGAGAACGCAAAGTACAGGTGCCAATGAAAAGGCTTTTTTTTTTTATATTTCTAGGTACACAGCCGTGTACTAACAGGTCAGACGGTGGGTATTTACACCTGGTATACAAAAAGGGTATTGCAGGCACACAGAACCCAGAACACTAGAGCCAAAGAAACTGTATTTAAAAAAAAAAAAAATGTACACAGCCGTATACTGCCAGAGATCAGATGGTGCATATACACACTAGGTATATAACAGGGTTTTGCAGCCAAAAAGAACGCAGAACAGTAGTGCCAAATATAGTTTGGTATGTAGCAGAGCACCTAATACACCACTAATGCCTCTCTCTGTCCCTACTCCAGCAGCTATCCCTGAATACAGCAACCGTTCTCTGCAGACTGTATATTGTAGTAAAGCTATCACTGTACTGCACTATAGTAGCCCTGATAAGGGCTTTTAATCACGCTCCTGCCTGTCCAACAGCTAAAACCTATCTGTCCCTTCTCCAGCCTCTGTCCCTGACTAAGTTCACGCAGCATATGCGAACGAGCAGGAAGAGCTGAGTTTTTAATATTCGAGGTCACATGGTTTTTCCAGCCAATCCATGTAGACGCTGTTTTCGCGCTGCCAGCGTGCTCCGCGGGCCTGTCATACCCCCCCTGCATGTTGATTGGTGGAAAAAGAGCGCCAGGGAAGGTGGGAGGGGAAACGAATTCTAAGTGCGCCATCGCCGTTATACTCGATTGAAATCGAGTATGCCGAATAGCGTAGTATTCGATCGAATACCGGCTCGATCGAACACTACTCGCTCATCTCTACTCATAAGCACTCATTTCAGCTGAATTCTGATAACAATTTATCTATGATGAGTATAATAAATCAAGCTGCCAGAGCACATTCAGTGTAAAAAAGAAAGCCTGCTAATCTGCAGATGCACGTAAAGGAAAAGCTCTATAAGGAAAAACGTTGAAAATTTTTAAGACAGACCAATTAAAAAAAAACGATTTTTATAGAGTGGAAAGACAAATTGCTTCAAATGTGGATTCACACACACACTACCTTCACTTACACAGTCACTGTGTGAATTTAGTGTTATAGTATGCCTGGAGTAGCATCCCATTCCTCCATGTTACATTAACTGGGTTCCAGGAAGCTGAGATATGGTGTGTTGTTTGGTGGGGTCCTTACACTGACAGTTGTTCCGGTGATACTGTAGATTCATCAGCAAGGACAACACAATTGCCATCCTCTAGTTCCCGGGATTTCCTGTCCCCTTAACTGTTTATTAGTGGATTTGTTCCTGGTAGGCAGTACTGTAATCCATGTGAAATTGCTTTATATTATCTTTTGGCCCAGGTTATGCGTCAAGCTTATCTTCAGTGGACATGTTTAGTTTGGATTAGAAATATTCCATGACTCATGACTTGTATGTGATTGCATTCATGAAATGACAATTGTTTTCTGAAGTCAAATGATGATGTAAAGGAAGACTGATGTCTGTAGTGAATTATCAATATTCTGTCTTCTGATGTATTTATTCCCTAAAATCCGTTGCACATTTATAGTATTTCACCAGTAAAATGAAAAATTTTCTGTTAAATTTTACTATAATTTGTATTCATAGTTTCTAGATGGCTAATGTCAACAAACTGGAGTTCTGGTTTTGTTCTGAAAAGATCATAACAGCATAATTGTGATACCTGATGGAAACTTGAGTCATGCAGTTTGTCTTAAACATTTCTTATTAGAGGCTCTGTCACTAGGTTTTAACCTATGTATTTAAATACATAGGTTAAAACCCCTTGACTTCTACAGTTAGAACATACCTTTATTGCAGAGTACAGCGCAGCGGTTGTGCTGAAAAAAGACCTTTAATCTTTATGTTAATGAGCCTTCGGAGCACCGGGGGGCGGGCTCTTTCTTCCTGAGCACCGCTTCTTCACCGCCCCCCGGGTCCCGAGGCTCTCTCCGATGCCGACGTCCACGCCCCTCTGAAAATTGATTGACAGCGCTAGGCCGTTTGGCCTAGCGCTGAAATCCCGCCGGCGCATGCGCAGAAGCGCTTGCAGTGCCGAACACCGCAAGCGCTTCCATCCTTGTGCGCACGCGCCGTCACTTCGCTGAACCCGGAAGTGACGGCGCGTGCGCACAAGGATGGAAGCGCTTGCGGTGTTCGGCACTGCAAGCGCTTCTGCGCATGCGCCGGCGGGATTTCAGCTGTCAATCAATTTTCAGAGGGGCGTGGACGTCGGCATCGGGGAGAGCCTCGGGACCCGGGGGGCGGTGAAGAAGCGGTGCTCAGGAAGAAAGAGCCCGCCCCCCGGTGCTCCGAAGGCTCATTAACATAAAGATTAAAGGTCTTTTTTCAGCACAACCGCTGCGCTGTACTCTGCAATAAAGGTATGTTCTAACTGTAGAAGTTAAGGGGTTTTAACCTATGTATTTAAATACATAGGTTAAAACCTAGTGACAGAGCCGCTTTAAACATTTCTTATTAAAGGTTTCCATTATTTTTTACTTCCAGTTATTTGGGTATTTTGGTGGGTTATTACAGTCTGTTTAATGGAATAGTATTCAATGGAGTTAATGAAATTCTACAATACAACAGATATTTATTAATGACAGTAAAGTAGTGGTCTGGATCATTAAAATAGGTTTTTGCTTGCTTACTTCATCATTTTTGATGTAAAATCTGTATTGGCAGTATTTGTTTCCAGGAGTCTTAGGGGCCCCATCTATGAAAATGGATTTAGGGAAAAAATTGAGTTGTTGCTTAACCAATTAGCAGCTCATCAGAATTCAGTCTTCATTTGGAAGTACAGGTTAGAAAAGAAAAAAAGTCACCTGATCCAGTGGCTATGAGTGATATTGTGGAATCAAAATGTGAAATGACATCACAGTCATATTGTTTACTGTGAGAGAGGCTCTCAGCCTCATTTATGAACACATTTCATTTATATAGTGCACATATATTCATTGTTTGCTACTACAGATGAGCCAATTTCTTGAAATGCAGTTCAGGTCCGACTCAAACAAATCAGTTGGCAGATTTGATTCAGATACAAATAAATCTGACCTGAATCAAGATTGCCCTGTTTGCTCAGAAAAGTTGTGTATGATATTCTGAGGACTGGACTGCATCTAAACCCTTTCAAGCTCTTTAACGCCGGATTTGTTATGCTTTTTAAAATTAAAAAGGTAATAGTTTTTGTTAAATAAATGCGCAGTTGGACAGAGACCAGTGCAGCTACGAAACATAAAAATGTCAGCCAATGTATGTATTATTTTTTTATGTTAATTGGGCTGCTGGCTCCTATACATTAAGAAAAAATTCAGTACTGTAGCTTTTAATATCCATGTGCAGCGCAGGCAGAGCACCAATGGATGAAAATGGTTGCAGTGACATACACTGCACTAAAGCTACATTCACAAGACTAGAATAAAACGCCATTAAAAACAGATTCACTGTCAGTTCTTCATGGCCATTCAAAATACATGAATGTATCCATTTTCTGGACATTTTGCAACTGTTTTTAAGATTATTGATTTTTTTTACTATTCCAACCCCTGCAGTGCCCTCAGTACACCCCCATAGTGCCCCCAGTATCTGTAAGTGACCCATGTAGTGTCCCCAGTGTCTATAGTCTATATTGCCCCCATAGTAGCCGCTATACTGTATATAAAATACCAAAATAATGACACTCTGTAAATAAAATCAGAGCCCCCATAAGAGCCTTCTCTCTTGAACGCACTGATCCTTGCTCTTCACTGGAGAGAAGTTGAAGGACCTGACACTCCCAGTGTCATGACTTCACATTTGTATTTTTTTTAACCCTGAAATGCACTTTTACCCATTTGTAAGGGCTATTAGACGAGTGAACTCCAGTCTATACGGCTGTTAAAAACTAGTCAATTGATGTCAATGGGGTTGATCTGGCCTTGAAAATGGCCAACAATAGGACATGTTCTATTTTTTGACAGATGCTATTCACTTACCAGAAAAATAATGTCCATATGAATAGCTCCATATGATTGGTTCTAAACATGGCTGTGTGGGGACTAAAATGGCCATCATCTGGCCATTTTTAACTGTCATGTGAATGTAGCTTAAACTGACTCTGTCCTGTTCCTTGCTAAAACCTATCTATCAATAAATTAAATCTAACTACCTATTATCTTCCCTAAAGCCTGTCCAATTTTTCATCAGATAATCGCTAACGAGAGTTCGATGCAGGGAGAAACAGAGCATTGCATCCTGTTTTAAGGATACTGTCGCATCACCAGGGGATGTGGCTCATCAGTGTATCTTTCCTGGCACGACTGCACCAAGGTTGAGAATCGCGTCACTGGAGCCTAGACAGGTAGGTTCTTACAGTTTCTTCATTTTCTCCATTGGATGACATCTTTCAGCCACGTTTAATCTCTGCAGAGTTTGCCACACAGACATGTTAGATTCCTCACTTTTCTGTCATCCTCCCCCTACTAACCCCTACATTGTCCCTACGTCCGTAGTAGTGTCCTCCATATTGTGCTCACTAATAATTCCCCCCACTGTACCCTCAGTAGTTATAACACTCCAATATAGTGCTCTCAATAGTAAAAAAGCTCCTCTATAGAGGCTACAGTAGTAATAATGCTGCCTATAGCACCCCCAGTAGTTACACTTCCCCTGTAATGCCCCTACTTTTATTCCCCTAGTAGTGCTCCCAGTAGTTATAATGTCCTGTGTAGCACCTTCAGTAGTTACGTGGCCCCAGTAGTGCTCTGGGAGTTATAATATTGACCATTATATTCACCATTATTTATAATATCTCCCAGTAATGTTGTATTCATAATGTCCCCCACTATATTAAATGCCCACAATTATAGTCCCCAGTAGAGAGAAACGAATCATCCAAAATTTGCTTTGTCGAATAATCAACAAATTTCTGACAAGATTTGTTCTTAATAAGAATTTATTCGGTCGAATTTGCGTGAAAAAATAATTGTTGTTTTGCAAACATTCCTACACAAATTACGAAACATACAGTCAGCTTTGTTAAAAGTACGTAATACGTAAGCATTAGTGTACAAAGTACGTACAAATCCTTAGCGTGTTATTGACTCGCGATTGCGTCATACGCACGAGGCTAGGCCGCGGCGTACAGTCTTTAGAGGCAGTCCATATGAGGTAGAAAAGTAAGATAGCTATCTGGCTAAGTGCATAATTCACTAAAAAAAACACGTACAATAAGTGCATCATAATTGCAGTACCTGAAAAAGAATACACACAATTGGCTAAAGTGCTTGAACGTTGCTGAACCTGTAAAAACATTATTGGTAAAATAAAGACATAATTATGCAAACATTTTAGTGCAATTTCACATTTGCAAGCATAAAAGGCTCAGATATATGTTTGAGTCTCTCCTTGAGTCACGGCTGCTTGATAATAAAACACTGGAACACAGTCCAAAATGCCATTGTAGTCCACGTGAGGTAATTTTGTAATCCAAACAGGTAACGTGTAATCCACATGTATTTTATAAAATAGTTGCAAATAGAGAACCCTTTTTGCAAAGCGGGCTCCCAAATAACCTGAGAAGGAGGGAAAAAGGAAAATGCTTAGGTGCAACTGAGAATTTTCTGCAGAATGGGGGGAGTCCTGACAAGCCATGAACATCTGGGTGAGAGTCAAAGGGGGGCAATACAAACTAAAGAAAAAAAAAGTGCCAACTAGCTCTCACCCGTCAGGTGCAGTCCATGGTGTGGCTCCCATAGGTCCTCTTGAAGTGTCCTTTAAACGAGCCAGTAGTTGGGTTCCTCAGATGAGGGACCTGAAGTCCTCCTCACTTGAGCTACTGCTGAAAGACATCAGAGGACGCTCCTGCCTCCTGTAGGCCAAGCTCGCTGCCGTGGTGGAACTCCACTGCCCTCTTGTTCCAGAAGTTGGACTTTACCGGGTCTGGGTGATGGTCACGCTGGTGAGCGCTGCAGCCACTTGTGCCCTTATTTTTCCAGATTCTCCTGCCGGGACAGCAGGGGTAAGGACTTCTGGCTGCAGTGGTGGAGGCAAGGTTGCACCCAGGGAAGTAGCCACAGCTCCTCTGGCTGCTACTGGCTTCATCTTCCAGGGTAGTTGGTACTGGTGAATCACCGTTGACTAGAAGGTAAACGATGAAGTCATCAGCTGTCCCAGCTGAAAGGACTGTGATGGTGGTGGCTGTCCAGGTATCAGAGGTTCCGGCTGTGGCTTCTCCCTGAAGCAGAGGGTGCCATCTGGTGACTCCTGAAGGCAGCGCACCGGTACTGTGCCTGGTGGTTCCTCCGGCCAAACTTCAGGTGGTAATGTTGAGACCAGGGGCTTAGATAGTAGGGTAACCCTGGTAGCAAAGGGGCCTTTCAGGGATGCCATGGGGGTGTACTCCACCTGATCCCCCACATACAGGCTGTGACGGGGTTGGGACAGGTACGGCCGTTTCACTGACCTGCGGCCCACGAAGTACTCCTTGCCATCCTCGTCATCCGCCAGGAAGCCAGAGCCTCGCTCCACAGAAAACCACAGGACAGTTCCCTTTCGCCGCTCCAGTGTAGGGTCCCCCGGCCTTGAATAGTCCAGTACCTGGATGACCCAATCCTCCACCGCATTCTTGTACTCCCATAGGGTCTGAGCATGGGCCGTCACCGACGCTGGCACAATCGGATTTTGCCGGATGGAAGGTGTTGTTCTCCTCCTGGGCGGCGAAGTGGACGCTCCAGCCGCCTCCTCCACACCAGCCGCCTCATGAGCCGCAGCAGCCGCACCAGCCGGCAAGGCGAATATGGAGTCAGGAGGCTGTGAGACTCTCTTGCAGACTTGAGACGCTCTAATATCTGGAGCGGGCGGTGGTTCGGGGAACTCGTCCCCAAAGACCATTTCTCCCCACTTGGGACACAGTTCTTTTGCCATGCTGTTTGCTGTGAATCTGTGATCTGACTCTGGCTGGATCTTGTTCACAGCTGGCTTTAACTGGAGTGGATGGCGGAGTAATGAGGGAAGAGTCTTCACTCCCTATACTTGCAAACAGAAAGTTCCCAGTGGGCCGGGCTGTTTTTTCCCGCTTCTGAGGGCGGCGTATCATCATTTTCCCGCTTCGGGGGGCCGGGGGAGGGGGCAAGAAGAATGCGTGTGTTTCGTACGTTGCGTATGTAGCGTTCAAAATTTAAAGAATATTTACGAATAATACGAAGCGAATCTTACAAAATCAGGAGTTGAAAAAATGGAAGATTCAATACGAATCTACGAAGCAGCGAATAGATTCGCTCATCTCTAGTCCCCAGTATATAAAATGTCCACTTGTAGTGCCCCAGTTATATTGACCCCAGTAGTTCTTATTTCCCCTAGTAGTGATTAAAAAAACCTCACTCCTACTGTCTGCAATGCAGGCCTCAGCAGCCCAAGTAATCTCCATCAGTCCTGATGCAGGCAGTCACGATGACATCAATGTGCTATCTGTGACCTGGCGCAGTTGGTCATGATGATGTTTTTGTGCTGCTTATGTCCTGTTGCAGGCAGTCACAATGACATCATGGCTCTGCATGAGACCCTGCCTGTGATGACATCCCATCGCAGCCACCTAAATTGCTCTATGGCCTCACAGGCTTCAGACCTAGTGGCTTGGGACCTATGAGAGCTAATGGAGAGTATGGGAGCCATCGTACCCCGTAGCGGCTTTGAAATGCCAGGCACTGGGCAAAATATCCAGGGTTCAATCCATGAGTACTTTGGCCTAGACAAGCCAAGAAATATTTATGGGCATTTTAGGTCGCCTAAAATTACCTATGGCAATCCACCATTGATAGGTAGTGAGTAGAGATGAGCGAACATGCTCGTCCGAGCTTGGTGCTCGTTCGAGCATTAGGTACTCGTAACTGCTCGATGCT
>ONZH01012896.1:0-38903 GCA_900303285.1 Rhinella marina
ATAGTGCGACTTGGGCGCGTTATATGCACCCAGACATGCTTCCCCTGCTGTCCCAGTTGCATTCCAGCAGTGTTGGCATCCTTTTCTGAGGTTCCAGGGTGGACTTGGTGACCTCCAAGTGGTCGAATTGAGATTTCCAAGTGGCGAGCATTTTTTTCCCATAGACTTTAATGGGATTCGATATCCGGTCGAATAGTCGAATTTCGCGGTCTATTCGAATCGAATTTCGAACTTTCGAATATTTCACTACTCGCTCATCTCTACTTATTACTGCATATATTGGGCACTATGGAATTAAAACTAGAAGTGATTCAAGACAGGGCAGTAAATGTGGTAGGATGCAATGTTTTGAGAAAAATCTGTTTTCCATTGCACAGTAGAATACCGTTGTACGTACTTTATACCACTTTATATCTGAAGTGCCTTACAAATGATAGGATCTGAGTTTTAGTTCATAAAACCTCTGTTGTGTTCCTCATATTCTGTTTCAATCCTTCAGAGTTGGACCTTCTGAGTCTTCATGGAGCTACAGTATGTTAGCTCGTCAGAGGTTCTGAGTCAAAAGAGCCTTCGGGTATGGCCACATTGTCAAGTTTCTTGATGCAGATTTGGAAGCCAGAACCAGTAGTGAAATCAAAAAGATAAGAAGTCCTATCTATCTTTCCCACTTTCTGTCCTTTTATGATTCACCCCTGATTTTGGCTTCCAGAACTGCATCAGGAAACATGAAGTGTTGCCTTATGCTTCTAGTCTTTAGCATTTATTGGTACCGGTAGCTACTACAATTTAAGTAAGATGAAAGAAATAAAGAAAATAACCTACCGTATTTTTCACTTTATAAGACGCACTTTTTTTCCCCAAAAGTAGGGGGAAAATGGCTGTGCGTCCTATAAAGCGAATACTAGTGAACGCTTCCATTATGGAAGCGCTCACTAGTATGTATTAGCTGCCGGGGGCGGGGAAACATACTCACCCTCCTGCGCTGCAGCTCCGCTCCGGTGCTCCTCTGTCTTCTCCTGCTGGCACTGTGGCCTGACTGCGTACAGCGTCAGGACGTAGTGCGCGCATTCTGACCTGACACTGCACACAGTTAGGTGACAGTGCAGCGCTGGCAGGTGAAGACAGAGGAGCACCGGAATCGGAGCGGAGCCATGGCGCAGGAGAGATGAGAGAGTTTTTTATTTTATTCTGAGGTCTGATGGTGGCAGAGTGTGCTCATATGGGGGCACAGTGGGCTCATATGGGGGCACAGTGGGCTCATTTATGGGCTGATCTGAGGTCTGATGGGGCACAGTGGGCTCATATGGGGGCACAGTGGGCTCATATGGGGCTGATGGGCTGATCTGAAGTCTGATGGGGGCACAGTGGGTTGATATGGGGGCACAGTGGGCTGATATGGGCGCACAGTCGGCTTATCTGAGGTTTGATGGGGGCACAGTGGGCTGATCTGAGGTCTGATGGGGGAACAGTGGGCTGATCTGAGGTCTGATGGGGGCACAGTGGGCTGATCTGAGGTCTGATGGGGGCACAGTGGGCTGATATGCGGGGCACAATGGGCTGATCTGAGGTATGATGGAGGAACAGTGGGCTGATCTGAGGTCTCATGGGGGCACAGTGGGCTGATCTGAGGTCTGATAGGGGCACAGTCGGCTAATACAGGGGCACAGTGGGCTGATCTGAGGTATGATGGGGGCACAGTGGGCAGATCTGAAGTCTGATGGTGGACAACAGTTGGCTGATCTGAGGTCTGATAGGGGCACAGTGGGCTGATCTGAGGTCTGATGGGGGCACAGTGGGCTGATATGGGGGCTGATGGGCTGATCTGAGGTGATATGGGGGCTGAGTGGGCTGATATGGGGTCTGAGTGGCCTGTTTGGGAGATTTGAGGTCTGATGGGGGCTGAGTGGGCTGATCTGAGGTCTGATGGGGGCTGAGTGGGCTGATCCGAGGTCTGATGGGTGCTGAGTGGGCTGATCTGAGGTCTGATGGGTGTCTCATGTGATGTCCTGAAATTTATGGGGGGTCTGATATGAGGTCTGATGAAAAATATTTTTTTCTTATTTTCCTACTCTAAAATCTGGGATGCGTCTTATCATCGGGTGTGTCTTATAAAGCGAAAAATACTGTACTTTCTGCTTCCTTCCTTTAAGATAGAGATATATAACATACATTGTGAAGCCTCTTAAAGAGAATGTATTTTCCGAAAATGATATATTATTTATTTTTTCAATATTTAATATAATATGTTAATGTTGCACATCAATAAACAAATAATTTCAATAACCACAATTTCACCACAGTACACACATTAGGCTGTCATTTGTAATTGTCAGCATCTTAGCACTGTCTATGCAGACAATGCAGGGATGGCTGCTTCAGGGAAGTTTTTATGAATAAAAATATCTACATAGCTACACTTCAGTGTCTAGAATTAATCATGAAATTAAGGGTAAAATCATTTATCATTTTTTTAAATCCAGAACTGATGAGAGAGCTGTCAGGACAACACTATTGTTTAGCTAATGGGGCTAGTAGAGGATTTATAATGGAGTCATGTCCACTGTGATGGATCATTTTTGCAATGAGTCAAAGTAAAAGGTGAAGAACTCAGGGACTTCTCATAGTTCTTTTCAGTATAAATGTATTATGATGAATTAGGCTACTTTCACACTAGCATTTCTTTATTCCGGTATTGAGCTCCGTCATAGGGGCTCAATACCGGAATAAAATGCTTCAGTTTTGTCCCCATTCATTGTCAATGGGGACAAAACTGAACTGAAGACAACGGAATGCTCCTGAAAGCATTCCGTTCCGTCTTCAGAACGGAGAGCAAACCGCTACATGCTGCAGTTTGCTCTCCGTACTAGTTATCCGCACCTAAACGGATCCGGAATGACCCCCAATGCAAGTCAATGGGAACCGATCCATTTGGTGTGGGCACACTTGTAAACGGATCCGTCCTCCATTGACTTTCAATAGAGGTTATTCCGGATCTGTTTAAAAGATGCTAAAGATAATACAACCGGATCCAGAATTACAGATACACAAGGTTGTATTATTCAGTACAGATCCCGGGGGTCCCTTCACCCGCCAGATCCGTACTAAGGCTAGTGTGAAAGTAGCCTTACCTGTTTAGTAATAGTTCTTCTGCAGTCAGACTTTGCACAGGCCACTCTGGTCAGAAAATTCTTTTACAACTCCTTCATCCTTTTACCCCTAATGGAGCAAAGAGGTATAAGAGGAAACAGACAAGCCAAGTACTAGATATTTATAGATTAACGCAGAGCCAAAGGGAATCCGTAGAAAAAGCCAGAGTCAGAGCTGGGTCTACTAACAAGTGTCAGAATGGCAAACAAGTGGGAAGTACAGGCTCAAATCCAGATCAGAACAATAGGTGTTATTCCAGAGAAGTAACGAGACAAGGTGGGTCTGAAAACAAGAAGCCAAACCAGCAATCAAGGACACCTCAATGAAGAGTCAATAACTGCTAGTAGCTGAACAATGGAGCATATTGAAATAGAGAGATTAGTTCTCAGATTGGCTACACTAAGCTATCTCTA
This sequence comes from Rhinella marina, assembly GCA_900303285.1. Taxonomy (NCBI): domain Eukaryota; kingdom Metazoa; phylum Chordata; class Amphibia; order Anura; family Bufonidae; genus Rhinella; species Rhinella marina. The sequence goes on from ONZH01012896.1 coordinate 3,561, forward strand.
GTTTACCTTTTGAGTGATCGATCAGCCAGACCTCAGTGGAGTGCAGTGGAGTGTCATGACTGGCTATGTAACTGGAACCAGCATGACCATACCATGAGTGTCATTATGATGTCTTAAACAGCATCAGATAGAGATGGACAAGGCAAGAGTGTGGATAGGTGGGTTTGTTATATCTAGCATTTTTGACAGTGAGAATATTTCTGCAGAATGTGCTGTGCTGGCCACCAAAATCACTGGAAAGCTTGACAGAGACCTTGATGGAACCTCCCTCCCAAAGCAAGTGTGAGCACTTACATTATATGTTACTACCGGTATTCTTCGGGAACAATAGCAATACCAATACCAATGAAGGAAGTCTGCATATTCTGCCATAGGATTTTCCATTATATTGGAAGTGTGCAGTCAAGTATGGCAATGCTGATTTTTATGATCATTCTTATTACTATGACTTACTAATACTTTTGCATACAGTATGTCATAAGCAGGAAGGGGGGCAAAATTGTATTTATTGTATAACTCAAACAACAAAGGCAAATTTCTAAAAGCTGATATTCTTATGAGGGGGTTACTCCATAAAGTACATTAGAGCAAATCACTGATCTCTAAAGGGAGTAAACTGCATCCAGTTCTTGATGTAGTGATGACAATCTCAACAAAAAAAGATTGCAATAAAGAAATCAGGGACCCAAGTATCTCACTCCGGCATAAATGTATTCCTCATGAGCTCCATTTTTTCTCCCCTACATCTTAACCACAAAGGAGACCTATTCAACTACCCTACTGTGATATCATTAATTATCATTTAGCACCGTATCTTTTAGCAAAGCAGAAACCATGAGGATTAAACCCAGGCATGGGATTCAGCCAGTTCCCTCAGGTTCTACAGATCCAGTTGTTAAAATTACAGATCTGGTTGGCAGCTGGAGATCAGCCCGTCTATTCCATAGTTTAGCTCCTTAGGCTTTTTAAAAGTTGGGTGGTATGTATGTGTACCATGTATTGGTGTATTTAAGTGTATTGCATATATATGGTTTATGTAGTGTATATGTAAACGTGTCACGATGCCGCATGTCCGCCGTTGAGTAGGGAATCTGTTGTTAAAAATTTGAATCCCACCCCTGATTACACCTGTTTGGGAGACAATAGCTTATACTTACTTAAGTATCCCACTCCAGCATCATTGTATTCCTTACTAAACCCAATTTTCTTTCCTTATACCTTTCTTTACCACAGCAGGGTCACATTAACCTACATCTTTTCTGCTCCTCTTCCCTTGTCCCCACTCCTTGAAACAATGACTAACAACAGCCCTTATCGATTTATCTCCTTTACAACACACCGCCCCTTGCCTTCCAGGCTCACCAACACGAGCATCGGGGCTGGCGCAATCCTGGAAAGATACACCTCATGGGTGAGTTCTACCACTATTCTTTGGCTAACCTTTTTGCAATCAGTGTTTATTGGGGCTCCAGTATTTCTTATTTCTATCATTATATTTCGTGTGGTTTCAGCTGTATAGACTATTATTGCTTTCTCCATGTATAATGGGTACACCAATACACTTGCCATTCTTACGTTATTGTGAACTTAGCAACAGATCCTTCACATTTATGGTCATCCTGGTGTACTGTGTATGAGCTCTTTTTTCTTGAATATTTGTCACAACCACATTTGCTGTGTGGCTTACATCCATATAACATTAACATGCTTAATCACTTTGAAGGTACCTCATTACCACTTCCACAGTAACATTAAATATACAGTATATGTTGATTTTCTTCCTATAGACCTCATATTTGGAGTATTCAATACCCTCACTGCCCAATGGTCTCCAATCCCATCAGAAACATCTAACGCATATTTACCCGGTAGTATATCATCTTAGTTTTTTTTTTTTTGCCTTATACAAATATACACCCCTAGTAATTTTTACTTACCTTGTAGAATCTTGGTTTTTCCGCAGTGGGTGTCCTAGAAGGCTTATGGCCTACCTTGTGATCCATCCTGGACTTTCCAACCTACATACTTATTAATGTAAGCTCTTGACTAGCTTTCCTCATTTAATTTGCCCTCTGTCTCTTTATATCTTTAGTGATAAACATATTTATTCATCAACAGGACTGTGGCAATGAGAGATAGGAATCTAAATATACCATATAAATGCTTCTTATATTGAATATCAACGGTACATCTAAGGCTTCCATGAAGTACAGTATGGCCACTTCCTTTTACAATATAACCCCAAAGGACAATTTCCGAACCATCTGATTCTTGATGCCCTATACCACCATATAGGCAACCTCTATTTAGGTTTACGTACTTTGTGTTTTTGTAATGTGTCTTGTACACCAGTGCTATATGTATGGCATTTCACATTGTCCCCTAATGAACTTTTAAAAATGCGGAAATGCGTTGGTACTTTGATGTAGGGTAATCAAAAATTCTGCAGATTTACTGTAAGTACCCACCCAATCACTATACTACATGTACTAATTTTGCATTTGGGCAAAATGTACATTAATGTACTAATGTGCAAATGTGTAATGTACTAATTGTGCAATTGTGCAAAATGTACATTAACTGTGTTTGGTTTGACAACTGACTAGTGGTGCCTTTGTACGTCTATCCACTAGTCAGGGCCTCCTACTCTACAGACCTCTGTCCCTGATTTCTTTATTGTAATCTTTTTTCTAGACTGTCATCAAGAACTAGATGCAGTTTACTCCCTTTGAGGATCAGTGATTTGTCATTTTGTAAAAGATATGTGATCTATAAAGTAAATTTAATTTAAATAGATATTAGTAAGTTCAAATGGGAAAATAATTTAGGCCCTATCACATGGGAACAGTGGTAGGGTTTTTGGCCATAAGCAAAACAAATTCAAAACTCGTCAGATAAAGTGACTCAATTTATGATTCTTCATTGTCTATACCTGACACCCAGATGGTTACACAAGATCTCCATGGACTCACCAGGAACCTGATGCAGAAGTTATGATGCTGATATTACTCATATGTAGTGGTGCCACGGTTGCCAACCGTCCGTAAATTTACGGACAGTCCGCAAAAACCGGTTGTTTTTCTCTGCCGTCCGTAGCGGCCGGCAGAAAAAAACACCGTCCGTGAATTTGTGGCCCGAAACACCAAAGTCTGTACTGCGCATGCGTGCAGTACAGACAGTTAAGTTCCCCGCTCACCGCGCTGCGCTGTTGGCCCGACCCCCACCGCTGACTGGAAGATAGAGGGCCGGGCGCCGCATGGAGCTGGCGCGCGTGCAGATGATTACATGGGCAGCAGAGAGGCCGAGGAAACTGACATCTGATGCTAGCCTCCTGTGCCGGAGAGAAGAGGAGGAGGAGCCATGACGGAGGTCAGGAGGAGGAGTCCTACTGGCCACCAATGAAACTGCCCCTGTCTTTCAAAGTTTTCTGCCTGCTGCTGGAGTGGATGCAGACAGCATGTGATTGTGAAGCTGTAGCAAGTCTTCTGGTAAGCACTGCAGTGTATCTGCAACAGGTATAACATAACCCCAGTGTCCAGCAGCCCCATGTACTGCCAGGCACATCTATGGCAGTGTGTCACAGAACTGGGGGCCATATAGGGTATCATTTAAATTACTGAGGGCTCTAAAGGGAGCTGTTAGGCTGCTGTGGGGCACTGCTGCAGAGCATTTGAGATACTGGGGAGCTATTTGAGTCATTTACGCTACTGGGGGCACTATAAGGGCCATTATATTTACTGGGGCACTATAGAGGGGACCTATTACTTTTTGGAGCACTGAGGGTTTTTATTACTACTTGGAGCACTAAGGGGGTCTTTGTCAATACTGTATTACTACCTGGAGGGCACTTTGAGGGCAGTTTCACTGCCTGGGTTGACAACTGTCCGTAAATTTACGGACAGTCTGCAAAACCTGGCCCGAACTATGAAATCTGCACTGCGCATGCGTGCGCAGTGAAGGGAAAAGTGAGCTGAAGCATTGCAATGCTCACGCTGGTGAGGAGCGAGGAGGAGGAGTCCCACACTGACCACCAATGAAAGCCCGGCTATTTTTCTAAGTCTTCTGCCTGCAGCATTCCCGCCACCTGCGCCATGCTACAGTGGGACTTGTATAGCTGCGGAGCATTAAAGCTGCTGGGGGGCCACTATGGGGTATAGTAAAGCTACTGGGGGTACTTAAGGGGACAATATAATTACTGGGGGCACAATGGGGGCTATCTAACTTCTGGGGGCACTATGGGGACTACCTGAACTACAGGAGGGCTATCTAACTATTAGGGGTACTATGGGGACTATCTGAACTACAGGGGGCTATCTAAATTACTGGGGCACTACAGGGACTATCTGAACTACAGGGGCTATCTAAATTACTGGGCAACTACACAGGGCTATCTAAATTCCTTGGGCACTACATGGAGCTATCTATACTGGGGCTTACTATAGAAGGCTACCTAAACTACTGAGGGCAGTAGAGGGGACCATTTAAGTTACTGGGGGTACTATAATGCGTATTATAATTACTGGGACCATTACAGCAGGTCCTTATTATTTCTGGGAGCACTACTGGAGGCATTTTGGGAAAAATTATTGCTATAATGGGGAATTATTACTACTACCAGGGGTACTATTGGGGGTGTTACTATTATTAGTACAATATGGAGGGCACTACTGCTAAAAGGGCTACTTGTGGAGCAATATCACTATTGGGGCACTATTACTAATGAGGGCACTCTGGGAGATAATTATTAGTATCAGTGGGACTTTGGGGAGCACTGTAACTATATGGGTTCCTACCTATATGGCACTGTTATATCTGCAGTATAGTATTTGGGGACATTGGGGAGCACAGTATTTTGGGCAGCAGCAGGATAACAGAAAAGTTGGTAATCTAAAGTGTCTTTGTGGCAAACTCTGCAGGGAGAAGATGTGGCTGAAAGAACTTGTCATGGTGGTCTGGGCCAAATAAGAAGATGAGAAAAGAGAAAATCTACAGCTGGATTTAAGAGGTATGTGGTGATGTGTCATCTTGTATGTTTGGTATTGGCAGATGTAATGTCCATCCAAATATGTCCTATGTCCTCAGAGCCATTTTATGCAGCTCTGATCTGTTAAACTGCAGCAAGGACTTGCCGGTATATGGTATGTTAGTGCTGCAGCCAATCACCAATCAGTGATCTTATGCTGAGAACTGGCTGCAGTGGACACATGCCATACACCTGCACATCACCAACAGTGTGACAGATCTGCACACTTGCCCATTACATCCCTGTCAGTATTTGTTTACATGGCAGCAGCAATGATGCCAGAAAGTCCAGTGTGTCACAGGCATCATCACTGCAGCCATATAAACAAAGCACTCAGTGGCAGGGATGTAACAGCTGAAAATTGTTGATTTATTTTCCATATGCCATATTTTATGTTTAGCTACGGAACAATCCTCTTTATTCTGGGGCGTGGAAGGGGCGTGTCCTCTAAATGGGAGGGGGTGTGGCTTATGTCCGTAAAAAATTTTGGCCGTCCGTAAATTTTGGTTCAGTTGGGACGTTTTTATTAAGAACATATATAATTGTGATCTTCTTTGATATCTGGTTAAGGAGATAGGAGATAGGGGTAGCGGAAAAAGATGCACTCAATAGGGGGGGGGGGGTAGGGACAGATTCTTAGGGACAGATAATAAGAAGGATTAAAGATAGGAAAACATAAGGAGGAGCTGATAGATTACAGACAATATTACATTAATAAATTATATAAAATTAGTATTAAGGGTGGGGGTGTTCGGGAAATTTTTAGGGGAGGGAATAATCATGTACAGGTATGTTGGAAGTATTTAATGAATTTGTCTTTTATATATGTAACTATGAAATAAAGACTTTAAAAAAGTGCGCACAAGCATGAATTTGCAGCACATGGATACCAATGTTATAGAAGCAATACTCATTTTTAAAGAAACTGTATGCATTTAGGAAAAGTAACCTGCAAATTTGTTGCATTATCACAAATCAGATGTGCTGGACTGGACAAATTATAATAATGTCCCAGGATGATAGCAAAAATAATTTTTGCTAAAAAAAACCTTTTTGTTCTTCAAAAATTTGCCGTCCCTCAGAGAAATAATCTCATTTTGATTAGATTACTATTTTTATGGTGATTTAAGTATAGACTATGTATTAGAGATCCAGATGGTCGGAATAATAGTTTTACATTGTTTTCTCCTGCATTCCAAAACTTACTTTCCCATCTTGTTAGATGACATAAGATTTGAGTCCCCCAACAACCATCCATTGTCCTTGTTCACTCTCTCGAGGAGACAAACACACTGTTCTCTTGTGTTTCATTCCTCAGTTTCTCTGGTTATTTGAGCTGTTTGCATTTGTTGCTTCTTGCTCTTGCCATTTATTTATTTCAATAGGCCGTTTACTGCCAAGTTTTATGGAAAAACTGAATTCCAAAAAATATCATGTTGCTTCAGCACTGGGAGCCAGATGTCACAGAGCTGGCTCCACACTGGCCCAGGTTCTTTAAAAGCACAACTACATATTGTATGAAGTGAGAAGTGAGTCACAGGCACTTAACTAGAAAAGCTTCAGCGGTGGCAAGCTAAATGGACTCTTTCAAGTTTCCTTCACAATATCAAATGCCTCTTGGCATGGCACAGGCAATCAGTACTGATATTGGACTTTGTTTTTCTTTGAATTGCCATCAAAAGATAGTCTAAAACTACAGCATGTCTAAACATAACAGTTACGTCAAAGCCAATCTCATCTTCTTAATGCTAATAACAATGGAATTGGCAAGGAGTTGTGACACTGTATGCAGACAAACTTGATTACTGTCAACTAAACTTTGTTTTCTTTCAGGTTGTGGGGTGGTTCTCCGTCTGAGAATATACTGAAAAACACACATTTTATAAACTTTTCATATTTTCAAATAACATGAATTAATACTATTTTGGCATTTTCTCTGCGCATTGTTGCATTTCCTTGAGAGCGGTTGATTGGAAACCCTTTAATTCACATCTTGTAAGATTAAGTGAGGTCACTGAGAGTGAACAGTAAAACAGGAAGTTACATCACAGCACTGTTGCAGTGACATCAGACAAATGAAACAGTCAGCTGCTACCATTGGATGTAACTCTCAGGGACTCTTTTTTAATGAGTGCCACAAGCTAAACTTATGCGTAACAAAGTATAAGGAGCCTTGACCAGATGCAAGATGTTTGGCTTACCTAGAAGGCAACCTATATCCTAATACTGAGCATAGAATCCCAATGCTTCACTGCTTTACTATGAGAAAGCTTCTGCTCAAGTGAATATTGTAAAGTTGCAAACACAATATTGATTTAGTGGTTATTAAAGAATAAAATATCAAATCATAGACATCTATTAATTTGGGGGCAGTGCTTATTTGTGGACTTTATGTGCTTGCACCAATCCTGTCTTCTCTGCAGTATAGTGAACCTACTTAAAGTGTTCCCATCAGTTTTCCCTATAAAAATATTTTTCTTTTATTAAGATAAACCTGTACAGCAGTGTACCCTATAAACTGTATATATTTCATTAATTTTCATTGTTAATACAAAAATAAGGGGAGTGCTGTGAAATAACACATTGGGGGAAATGTATCATCCCTTCTGCACCAGAAATCTGGCATGGTGTGGTGCATGCTGTACTTGTGCAGTATCCTGCTCCAAAAGACAAAGTATACTGCAAACTACAAAAAAAAAAAACTTTCTGTGTAATGCATACATTTCCTGTATTTCCTGTGTGTAATACAGCCATATTCATAGCCACCACTAGGTGGAGCTGGTTTCATTCTCTATATAAATAGATGAGTTAGAATATTCTAGTGCAACCCAGAAACCATCACCACCAATGGCACCTCGACCGCCATCAGGCAGGATAACCCCAGAACTGGAGTGTACTCCAAAGGGAAGAAAAGGTGCAGCCTTCCCCTCACTGCACGCCAGCCCTGAGAGCTTCAGAACTGTGAGTACAACTACTACTTCACCCATCTAAAGTGGTTCTCCAATGCTTAGATATAGAGGACCTGTCCTCAGGATAGGTCATTAAAATCATATCACTGGTCCTACACCTAGAACCCCATCAATCAGCTAACATTATGGCATTATGTTCTTTCTGGTGGTGGTGTACCGCTCAGATGCCATTCACTTGAAGCCTGGCTCAGACACAGTGGACACAACCTTGTGCTTCTGATATATAGGATATATATCAATGATTGAGTATCGCTGAATTGCAGCAGGGTCCCTTAATGGAGTAGTCCTAGTCCTCCTCTTAAAAAAATTTTTTAAATAATGCTGAGCCACGCAAATTTATAAGTAGTTGTTTACGCACAGAGGTACTATGCCTGTATCTCTGATACCTTGCTCAGGTACCTCTTAGTCCGCCTGGACCAGCTGCCTCGTGTGCCAATCCTCCTCAAGAGGTAGGGACCTAGGGTTCCTCTCGGGAAAACCTATCCCCACCACAAGGGGTACTGTGAAGAACGAGGGGTTCACTTAGACAACGTCTGCTGGTTTGTGACAAAGGGACTGCATAAAAAGGAACTGATTAGGACCAATGTGGGAAACAAAGATTTTAAAATAAAAGGAAATATTTCATGCAAAAATACAGGGTTTATATATGTATTAGAGTGTCCCTGCCATCTACAATATGTAGGTAGGACCCTGAGAAAGCTGAAAATATTAAGAAAGGGCTGGAGACTCATAGTGTGTCAGCCCATTTCAAGAATTTCCATCAGAAGAACCCCGCAGGTCTTAAGTTTGTTGGTGTTGAGCTTGTACACAGTAGATGGCGAAGCAGGGACCCAGTGGAGCACATTAACAAAAAGGAAGTAGAGTGAATATATAAAAAGCAAACATTGCAACCCAAAGGTATGAACATAGATTGATATGTGAAAACAGTGGCGATGTATTAATAATGAGTTACCCAGTACTTTGGCTCTATTTATCTCCTTGTTAGTATAATAGATACGATACCGCAGCGGTACCGGTGATAGGTGGCAGTAGATAAGGGAGATTTTGAGTTACATCTTAAAACCAGAACTGGAAGTAAGTTGAGTCTCCATAATATTAGCGATTACCCCTTATAAGTAACATAGTAACATAGTTTATAAGGCCGAAAAAAGACATCTGTCCATCCAGTTCGGTCTGTTTTCCTACAAGTAGTCACGGTGTTAGGTAGGAAGTGAGTCAAAGAGGATACATGGTGCGCACTAGAGGTACGTGAGATGATGGAGTGATTTTACTATGAAATGGATTTGGAATATATCATTTTTAGTAATATTGAGATGATTGCTTATGTCTTTATATTTTATATATTTTGAGATTTGTAATATATGTTTTTTGATGCGGATACGACGTTGTTGTAAAGGAAGGTCAAAAGGAACTCAGACCGATTTGAAACGTGGCACGCTCCTGATGAAGGTAGGTGAAATCTGGTTCAGGTAGTGTGTTTTATGTGGAAAAATCAGGACATCAAGTCTGTAAGTGCAATAAAGTCTTTGGATTTCTATTTTATACAGTGAGCACTATGTGTATATCCTCTTTTGAAGTACCGATGTTGGAATAAAGAGTGGCTGCGGTACAGGATATCAGCACATGATATTAAAGCACACCGTACTGATACTCGAGCAACGAAAGGCCCGTTGGCTGGGAGACATCACGCAGATTATTGGGATACAAGAGGAAACATCACTAATCTGCACATTAATTAAGAGTGTTTTTCTGCTTACAAATTTGCGCGGATCCAGCATTATTTTTCTTGTGATTCTTATGGCTGCCAGAAAAACAGGTGATCTGCAGGGGTCAGAGCCCCACCGATCTGATATTGATGACCCATCCTAACAATAGGTCATCAATATCTAAATGCAGGAAAACTCCTTTAAGAACTGGAAGAAAAGGCATTTAGTCGTGTTGTAAAACGTTACGAAATTACCTTGCCGCAGCCATAAACACTAGACCTTACTATAGATGGTTCTACACACACACACATTAGACCTTTTTGTTAATTGTACTGTTCACAAATCTTTTTTGACAATATGCTTGCTCCTTTTGCTTTAATGCTTTCATAACTGCAATACATCTGGTTTTCATGAAACCCTTCCAAAGTACAGAACAATCAAGTTTAATTTGTACCAGGCACAAATCTTGGTTACTAAAACTTACATAAAGCATACCATTCCAAACCGATTCACAATTCTGCCCTTGTTTCACTCTGCCAAGTTTGTCTGAATTTCTGTGAACTATCTTTTTATATAATATTCAGCTCCCTTTATCTCAGTGTTTGGCTATAAACAATACTAAATATAACTGAGTAGTATAAACACTAAAATATCAATCACTTGACCACAATAACATCACAAAACAAATTACATTGTGAATCATTTCCCTTTCTTGACAGGGTAATTTATTGTTCTATGATTCTGTATTTCTACTGGTTGTATACACTAAAGAACGTTATACGGATGGTTAACTTTAAAGTTTTGCCACTCTCTTTATCGAGCTCTTTTGGATATCATGTGTCGCTCACATTTACTTTACTGGCTATGGAGCAAATAAAACGGTAAATAATGTACTTATTATTTCATTGAGCAATCTTGAAGAGGAAATTTTTTTATTCTCCCATGGATTGACTCATGAAGACAACTCCTTTTGTAAATGGAGTAAGCCCAGCAATCATCTGATGACAGCAGGTCACATTCAGAAACCCCTGAACATGAACTCTTTTCACTGGGGTAAAATGCAGCCTACCAGTCTTTCCACTACAACTATCTGCTAGAGAAATGTAGAATAACATGTTGGCCATTTAAATAATTGTAATACAAGAGCTGCTCATTGTTTGCTTCTGGAAGGGGTGCTAAACTGGTAACCTCCTCTATGGTCTCCATACAGTATGTCCTAATAGGACATCTGCAAAAGGTGTACATTTAGAGAGACAGCCTTATTTTAACATCTTGATGGTATGATGGGGCTAGCTAATTGTAGATATGTCTTCTGGAAATATTTGAACAAAAGCTTCTTAGTCATTCTGCAAATTAACTGAAAGGGTTGAAATGCCCAATCTATTGTGAAATGTGCAATAATGTTTTACCCTGTAGTAGCATCTCTAGAAACATATTGCTGGTAAACGTCCTAATAAAAAGATTGCTATAATACTATACATATAAATATGTTTTTCTGACAATTGGTGGTCAGAAAATTAAAAGAAGTTTCCTGGCATAAACAAAATCAGATCACTTCTCTCATTTTTTTATTCTGTTTTCAAAAAATGACAAGCAAGAAAGTGATTGACTGATAGTGGCTGCTAGCTAGGCAAATCATGATTTTATCTTCAGTAATAATGCAATGCAAAATTATGCTAAAAAAGTTTACACCAGGGCCGGCTCCAGTTTCATGTGGGCCCTTTGGCGATAAAGTCTCAGTGGCATTCTGCACAACGCACGCTGCAATGACGCTACATGCATTATAGATGTTGCCAAATACAATAGACAGAGCATGCTACAGAGTGGATATATGCGCCTACTTTTTTTTAACCTACCCAGCATTTCAGTCCCTCAGGTCTGCTCACAGTTTTTACCATTTATGCATACATACACCTTTTTCATCACTTTTCATTCAGTTTTTTTTGTGTGGTATGTGGCCAAAAAACATGAAATTTGAGTGGTGGTTAGTGAATGAAAGGACCTCCAGCTCCCTTGTGCTCCAGCAATGAGTACTTCCATTGTATTGATAGCATATCAGCCGGCCGGGCACCCCTGAGAGCTGGCACCTGGGGCAGACTGCCCCCCTTGGCGCACCAGTAAACAGTGGGCCCCGGCACTTGTCTGGGTATGCTGGATATGGATATGCTGGGTGCTGACACCGGCCCTGCTTACCACTAGTCTGCACGCATACATGATGCTGCTATACTGCAAACAAATACATAGTACTGCGACAGTGCATTCGGAAAGTCTTCAGACCCTTTTACTTCTTTCATATTTTATGTTGCGACCTTGAGCTAAAATGAAAAAAAACTTAAAATTTTCCTCCATTCTTTCCTTCTGCACCCAGTACACCATAATCTTTGGTAATGTATTGAAAAGAAAAAAAAATAAAATCTTGCATTGACATAAGTATTCATACCCTATACTCAAGACTTAGTTGAAGCACCTTTGGCATTGATTACAGCCTCCAATCTTCTTGGGTATGGTACCACAAGCTTTGCACACCAGGATTTGGGGATTTTCTGCCATTCTTCTCTGCAGATCCTCTACAGCAATGTAAGGTTAGAGACCTTTGGTGGAAAGCCATTTTCAAGTCTCTCCAGAGGTGTTTGATTGGGTTCAAGTTGGGACTCTGGTTGGGCCACTCCAGGACATTCACAGAGTTGTTCATAAGCCACTCCTGTGTTTTTTTGACAGTAGTTTTGATAGTTAGGGTCATTGTCTTGTTGGAAGGTTACCTTTGGTCAAGTCTGAGGTCCAGAGCACTCTGGATCAGGTTTATATTAAGGATATATTTGTACTTTGCTCCGTTCAGCTTTCCCTCAACTCTGACCAGTCTCCCTGTCCCAGCCACTGAAAAACATCCCTACAACATGGTGCTGCCATCACCATGCTTAAATATAGGGATGATATCAAACAGTGTCTGATTCCCACCAAAAAGTTCAATCTTGTTTTTATCAGAACAGAGTATCTTGTTCCTCACAATCTGAAAGTCCTGCACACAGGATCTTTGGAGCTCAGCCAGAGTGACCATTGGATTCTTGGTCACTACTCTTACCAAGGCCCTTTTCATCTGATTACTGTACTTGGTTTGGTGGGGCGGCCAGCTCTAAGAAGAGACTTTTGGAGGCTACTGTGCTCTTGGGAACTTTCAGTGCAGAAAAAATGTTTTTTTTTACCATTCTCCAGATCTATGTCTCTACACAGTCATGTCTCTTTACTCTACCGGCAGTTCTTTCCTCCTCATGGCTGAGTCTTTGCTCTGATATGCAGTACATTGCCAAATGTGAGACCTTATACACACAGGGAAGTATTTTTCCAAATCATGTCCAATCAACTGAATTTAACATAGGTGGACTCCAATCAAGGTGTAGAAACATCTCAAAGATGATCAATAGAAATTAGAGACTTCCCCCAGAGCTAAATTTCAAGTGCCATAGAAAAGGGTCTGAACAGTTATGTCCATGTGAAATTTTAGTTTTTCCTTTTTAGAAAATCAGCAAACATTTCTAAAATTCTTTCTTCATTTTAAAGGGGGATTAAGTGCAGAAAGATGAAAGGGTCCGAAGACGTTCCAAATATACTGTATATGATACACAGACAACGTACACATATATACACAATACACAGACATACATATTAAAAGCACACATACATACACACATTATCGTCAAACACATACAGAACATTACACTGACATACAGTGTACTGTAAATAGGCAACTCACGCATTGCACAAGCATATATGCCCACATTGCACTCACAGACACATGCAATATAGACTATAACACCTGTAAAAGGACTTACCCTGCAATATTGACCCTAACATGAATAAAGAGACCCTGAAGCAAAAACAAAAAAAACATGAACTGAACATTGCTGAACTAGAATCAAGGCAAGACAGATTCAAGCCATGAGAAAACTAAACATAATTTACAAGAGTAGAAAAACCACAAGAAACCATAAGATTTGATAAGATTTAAAGGAAATATGTCACCAAAAATGTTATCTTCCAGTTAAAACCAGGTAGTAACACATATCCTTTTTTTCTAATTTGTTTTTATTTTCTGACTAGCTGAATTAATGTTTGTGTGTGTCATTAAAAGATATCGACAGTATCCACTATAACAGTGACCTCCACAGCCCCCCACCCCTTAGAACTGACCCCCCCAACAGTGCCCCGTCTCCTTAAAATGGGACCTCCACAGCACCCCACCCCCTTGACAGTGACCTTCACAGGGGCCCATCCCCTTAACAGTGACCTCTACAGCACCCACCCCTTAACACTGACTATGGGTTACAGTCCCCTTAACTGATCTCCACCATTTCCAGCCCCCTTAACAGAGATCTCCAAAGCGACTGCCCCCTTAACAGTGACTGTCACAGTACCCCGCTGCCTTAACAGTGACCTCACAGTACCCCACTGCCCCTTTAATAGTGGCCTCCACAGTCTCCTTCTCCCTTAACAGTGACCTCCACAGCGGCCTGCCCCCTTAACAGTAACATTCACAGCGTCCTCCTCTTTAACAGTGACCTCCACAGTGGCTGCCCCTTTATTAGTGACCTACACAGTACCCCGTCTCGTTAACATTGATTTTCACAATAACCAGCCCCCTTAACAGTGACCTCCACAGCGACCGCCCCTTTATTAGTGACCTCCACAGTACCCCACCTCCTTAACCGTGATTTCCACAACACCCTGGCCCCTTAACAGTGGCCTCTACAGCAATCTGTCCCTTAACACTGACCTCCATAGCGGACCGTTCTTTTAAATGTGACCTCCACAGCTGCCTGCCCCTAGGATGGCCAGAGGTCTAGTTTTAGAGTGAACAGTCCGGCTTTCAGACTCCCTGTCCTCAGTCTAGCCCAGGGCCTGGACAGACACAGGGATGTCATTTTGAACAGCTCACTCTCAGAGAGCAGCACTTTGCAGTCTATGCAAAGTGCTTCTACTGCCTAATGTAGGTCATGTGATGTGCCATATTTGCATTTTTTTGGGAATATCTCAGGAACTGTTAGTCCTAGAGAGCTGAGACCTCGTCTAAAACCTTCCCGGACACCTGATGTACCTGTGTGGCAAATTTTGTGATTGTAAATGCGACAGTGCGGACATACACACATACATACATACACTCAACTATAGTAGTTATTATGGGGTGGCCATCTTGCCTGAGCTCTTCTTAACAGCATTTACAAAGCATTAAAAACTGCTTTATGTCAGCCCCATGGTACATAGACACAATGGTCTGAAGGGTACCTCACATTCCCTTTAAAGTAGGCAAGGGCAAGATATTACAGTACAAGCTGGATTCCAATGCACAGAACTTATTCTACAACTAGCAACTCGCTGTGTAAGCCACAAAAATTTAAAGAGGGGCTAATCAATCAGGAACTCCCATGCTAATCAAGTCTGACTGCACTAGAGAGCTCAGCAGACCCACGCTAATGGATCAGCTGTGAGATATTTCCATAGAATCTAATATACAGGAGAAGGTGCAACCACCAGGAAATGTGTACTGATTGTAACACTGCCTCTTCACATTTTAATCAATTATGATATTTTTTAGACTGTGCTGATTTGACAATTGTATCTATTGCATGATTATGGTTTATTGAATATTTTTATTGCATTTGCAATAAACAAATACAAAGGAAGTAGAGAGGGAAGGAAGGATATTTTCCTGCATATATCCATAATAAAACAGAAAGCAAATAGCTCAGTATTATATGATAGTATCAGAAAACAGCAGACAGTTTGACATTAGTGATGACTTCTAGTGATCAGAATCCATACTAGACAGCTAAGAAACAGTATTTAACTTGCAATACAAGAAAATCATCTTAAAATTTTGAGTAATTAGATAAAAAAAGGAAGAGGGAGGGGAGGAAGAAAGAGAAAATAGGTTGGGAAGAAGAATGCATTAGTCACCTCAGATAAGCCAAAAGCCTTTTAATTTACAATAATTAAAAGAGACACACACCAATTCTCACAAGATTGGTGGATTGTCTGCTGCACTGTTTGTTCCAAATATCAAGTGTTAATTAGGAAACAGCACCATCATTTTTGCTTTATTCTCGGTGGTAGTATATCAATAAAAAAAAGCCTGACAATGAGAAGAACATTTTAACCTTCACTTGTTTTTGCAAGGCAGCTTTCAGCCAGTTCATCCTAAATAGATGAGATATTTTTTTGTAAAAATACATCCCTTAACATTGAAACTGCATCGCCAAGAAACACAAGCCTTAAAGGGATATTCTCATCTTAGACAATGGGGGCATATCGCTAGGATATGCCCCCATTGTCTTATAGGTGCGGGTCCAACCGCTGGGACCCGCACCTATATCCAGAACGAAGCGGGGAGCGCTGCGCCTGGAGGACCCCGGGGTCCGACCACCACCAGGCGCAGCTCCCCGCTGCGCTCATAGAAATGAATGGGAGCGCAGCGCACAAGCGCGGCCACCGCTCCCATTCATTTCTATGGAGCCGACGGAAGTAGCCGAGCACTATTTTCGGCTGCCCCATAGAAATGAATGGAGGGCGGCTGCGCATGCGCAGTGCGCCCTCATTCAGTTCGTGGGGCTCCGTTCTGGATATAGGTGCAGGTCCCAGCGGAGGGACCCGCACCTAAAAGACAATGGGGGCATATCCTAGCGATATGCCCCCATTGTCTAAAATGAGAATAACCCTTTAAGGTTATGCGAACTGAGAAAGTAGTAGGTTAGATCTGTAGAAAATCAGATTTTCAAGCACCTAGCTCTAATTTATGGCATGTGGGAGGGAAATAAAAGCTGGATTGAAAGCAATGTTTCTCAGCCACATGAAACCTCAAAAATCGGATCAAGTTGTGTAACATGATTGTGTGGTCTCTTGTTCGTCAATGTGGCAGTTTTCACCTCTTGTCACAAACTGAGAGGGACAGAATCCTTGACCTGAGAGACATTGGTTTATCACTCTAGCAGATTGCTATGTCCCTAGGCTGAGATGTCATTGCTGTTTAGTGTTGCCTGTCCTGGTCGTTGGGAGAACAACAATGTACTGAAATGACACACAAGAGGTGCACAGAGGCAATACTCTGAACAAGTGGATCAGCTGCTTAGAAAAATGACACATAGTGATTCATTCTGTACTGAAAGTTAAATTGGACATCACAGCCCACACCTAGAGCGGCAAACAGTGTCTATACAAACCATTGCAAGCAGGGGCGTAGCTATAGGGGGTGCAGAGGTAGCAGTCGCTACCGGACCCAGGGGACTGAGGGGGCCCAAAGACACTTGTGCCACATAAGAAGACATACAAAGTACTGAGGGAAGGGGGGCCCAAGCTGAACTATTGCACCAGGGCCCATGAGCTTTTAGCTACACTCCTGATTGCAAGGCACTTACATGACATTGGGCTATAAGTCAGACATCTAGCCACATTGACCTCATGACACTGCTCTCATGTTGCACCGCAAGACAGCGACAGAGTCTGGAATAGGTGTCTAATCCTCGTCAGTGATGAGTCCTGCATTTGTCTCGGATGCAATGCTAGCTGGAGATTGGTCTGAAGACCTCATGGGGAATGCCATGAAGAGGCCTTCAGAAGGGAACATCACACCGATCCGACTCCTGGGATTGTGGTGTGGGGTGGCAGGTAGTCGATTCCTCTAGTCCTTATTTCAGGTACCCTAATTGCTCTGAGATACACTACATTGATTTGGACATTGAACCAGTGGTATGGACATTTCCCTAGTGTCTCAGAAACCATTTTTCAACAGGAAAATGCTAGATGCATGTTGCTTGTGCTACTGCATGACCTAGACACACTACCATGGAGTGTCTTTGTACTTGTTTCCCATCAAGCAAATCTGGGATGCTGTTGTTCAGAAATTGAAAAGGGAGCTGCCAGCAGCAGAACCTGATGATTTGAGTGTCCAAGCGAACAGAACATTCCTCAGACAACCAATACTAATATCATTGATGGTATGCCACAATGTGTAAAGGTGTGTATTTCAGTGTGTGGTGCTCATACTTGATACTGAATAAATCAAGATGTTTTTAATATTATGTTTTCTATTTTTTATCATTTAAATATTAACATGTCTATCGATCCCGTGATTTCCATAATTGCACAACTTTTCCTTCTTTGTGTTGCAGTTTCAATGTGGAGGAGTATAGTTGATGAGGCAGTTGTTAAGAAGAGAACCACTCATGTGGGATGGTTATGAGAGCTACGCTAGAGATGTCAAAAAGCAGTTTCTTTGCTTCTGATGTTCAGGTGTAAATGTTTACATCCAGATATCCAAAAATAGCCCATGATGGTGTCATTGGCACATCATTAACAATATGAGAAAAATCTAATGTTTTCACCCTTCTCCAAATTTGTTTTATAAAATGTCAACTTCAAAAACAGTGATAGAGGTCTGTGTCTGGTTCTTCACACTTAGGGCAATTAGAAGAGGGGATTCTAGCAATGATAATTTTTTGCACAGACAAGATATAAGCTCTATGGGCAATTTCAAATGCCATATTCCATTAAAAGTTTGATGAAAGTAATCAGGGGGTCCTGTATAGATTATCAATATTAACATATTAATAATCAGCTGTTGTGTTATTATAATCAAGTGTTCATAAAATAATTATAATACATCAATGTCTTTTTGTGGAGCATCTTTTGTTTTTAACAGTTAGTTTACAACGATATCCTGAGCAAAGATCTGTGGTTATTGAACACGTGACTCTCATTACAAATCTAAAAGCTTGGAGGAAGGGAAATGATTGTATCAGTAATCCAAATGTTTCTAGAAATTCATCAAATGTATGTGGTTGAGAGTTTTCTATTATCAACAAGTCTACTATGTGCTTCACGCACATTATCAGTCCGAAGAAGGGAGTTGACACATCTGATCTAGTACGTTTTCTTGGGGACCATGATATAGAGCAATGAGTAAGGCTTGACAAATAGGGCATCAATCAAGGAATCTCTATAGTGAGACATTTTATCTACATATGCAGTAAGCACATTAATATTGGCAGCCAACCACCAATGTATTTAGTTTATTGTAGGACTCTCAAGATTATCCTAGGATGAATGTTGTTCCAAATTAACTTCCTGAACATGATCACTCTCTAACTCCTAGTCCTGAGCAAGAGATGAAATGACTGAAGTAAAGAAATAACACAGGAAATGCTATCAGTTTCAAAATATTGTCTCTACCCAACAATGATAGAGTAAACGTGTGGAAAGAATGAAGTAGATATTTTAGGTAAGTAAGGTTGCCATTTACAGTGTAGAGTTTATAAATGTTATATGTATGTGTGAGCATTTGATTGAAAGATAACTGTCCCAGGATGGAGGACATGCAAATCCATGAAACAATCCAGAGGTCTGGGCAGGAAACTCAAGTTCAGTACGGTGAACAGGCATAGGTCAGGTGGCAGAAAATCAGGATCCAGAAATCCAGGAGAAGTTGGTACACGTACAGACAAATGGATAACAGCTCTTCTGTCAGATCTAGAAAACAAGTGAAACAAAAAACAATATATTGCTCAGACAAAGGGTTGAACTAACAGCCCAGCATATATTGGAGGGCTGATGAGCTCATTAGTCAAACAGCTGAACACAAAGAGGAATTACCTCTTGCAGTGCTGCAGGGAGATGGACAATGAATACTGAGTGTGCCCACTCCAGATAGTGGAATGGTGGTGAGCACAGAGCGTCACCATAGCACAATGAAAGCTGTCTGGGCCTCTTCACTATAAGGTCATTATGCCAGTACAGAGCTAATGAAATAGAGCATTGGAGCTATGTTATTCCACCACTGAATGCAGGAGATGGTGGAGCAAAATTTCTGCTACATGACAGCAGGGGGCACTACTAGAGAAAAAAAAATGTACATAAATGTATAACTCAAAGCAGTATTTTTATTGTATGTATATTGCAATAATATTTGTAGAAGAAGAAAAACCAAAGCACTCTCTTTAACAAATCCTCAGTGCTCTTTATTAGCCAAAGTGACGTTTTGAGTCAATACAAGTCTTTATCAAGACTTTATCTTCGTCAAGACTTGTATTGAGTCAAAATGTCGCCTTATTCAGCTAATAACGAACACTGAGGATTTGCAAAAGAGTGCTGCGGTTCTTCTTCTTCTACAATTGATATCTGGGACCTAAAAGTCAAGACCCAGCACTACGAGCACCTTATGTTGAATGATAAGGATGATCTATGGTTGTGGACATAAGGTTGTGCTGATTCACTACTAGAAACATAGTAACATAGTTTATAAGGCCGAAAAAAGGCATCTGTCCATCCAGTTCGGTCTGTTTTTCTACAAGTTGATCCAGAGGAAGGCAAAAAACCCTTGTGAGGTAGAAGCCAATTTTCCCCACTTTAAGGGAAAATAAATCCTTCCCGACTCCAATCAGGCAATCAGAATAACTCCCTGGATCAACGACCCATCTCTAGTAACTATAACCTGTAATATTGTTACCGTCCAGAAATACATCCAGGCCCCTCTTGAACTATTTTAGTGAACTTGCCATCACCACCTCCTCAGGCAGAGAGTTCCATAGTCTCACTGCTCTTACTGTGAAGAATCCTCTTCTATGTTTGTGTACAAACCTTCTTTCCTCCAGGCACAGAGGATGTCCCCTCGTCACAGTCACAGTCCTGGGGATAAATAGATCATGGGAGAGATCTCTGTACTGACCCCTGATATACATAGTTATTAGATCTCCCCTCAGTCGTCTTTTTTCTAAAGTGAATAAGCCTAATTTTGATAATCTCTCTGGGTTCTGTAGTCCACCCATTCCAGTTAATACTTTAGTTGCCCTCCTCTGAACCCTCTCCAGCTCTGCTATGTCTGTCTTGTTCACAGGAGCCCAGAACTGTACACAGTACTCCATGTGTGGTCTGACTAGTGATTTGTAAAGTGGCAGGACTATGTTCTCATCACGGGAATCTATGCTTCTTTTGATGCAACCCATTATCTTATTGGCCCTAGCAGCAGCTGTCAGACACTGGTTTGTACAGCTTAGTTTGCTGTTCACTAAAATTCCTAGGTGCTTTTCCATGTCAGAGTTACCTAATATTTTACCATTCAGTATGTACTGGTGACTTGCATTATTCCTTCCCATATGAATAACCTTACATTTGTCAATGTTAAAACTCATCTGCCACTTCTCTGCCCAAGCCTCCAGTCTATCCAGATCCATCTGTAGCAGTGTACTGTCCTCTTCTGTGTTAATTACTTTACACAGTTTAGTGTCATCTGCAAAAATTTATATTTTACTGTGCAAGCCTTCTACAAGATCATTAATAAATATATTGAAGAGAATAGGGCCCAATACTGACCCCTGTGGTACCCCACTAGTGACAGTGACCCAATCTGAGTATGTGCCGTTAATAACCACCCTCTGTTTTCTATCACTGAGCCAGTTACTCACCCACATACAGACATTTTCTCCCAGTCCAAGCATTCTCATTTTATATACTAACCTTTCATGTGGTACAGTGTCAAATGCTTTGGAGAAGTCCAGATATACGACATCCATCGATTCGCCATGATCAAGTCTAGAACTTACCTCCTCGTAGAAACTGATTAAATTAGTTTGACATGACAGATCCCTAATGAAGCCATGCTGATATGGAGTTATTTGCTTATTTTCATTAAGGTACTCCAAGATAGCATCTCTTAGAAAACCCTCAAACAGTTTACCCACGACAGATGTTAAACTTACTATAGTTCCCGGGCTCTGTTTTTGGACCCTTTTTGAATATTGGCACCACATTTGCTATGCGCCAATCCTGTGGAACACTCCCTGTCAGTATAGAGTCCTTAAATATCTGAAATAAGGGTCTGGCGATGACATTACTTACTTCTCTTAGGATACGGGGGTGTATGCCATCCGGTCCTGGTGATTTGTGTATTTTAATCTTTTTAAGACATCGCTGTACCTCTTCCTGGGTCAGAGAGGACACTTTTAAAGGGGAATTTACTTTTATATTCTGCATTTGATGTGAGAGTTTATTTTCCTCAGTGAATACAGTGGAGAAAAATATATTTAGTAGCTTTGCTTTCTCCTCATCGCTCTTTGCAACTCCCCACTCATTACTCTGTAAGGGGCCGATACCTTCAGGTTTATACTTTTTACCATTTATAGGGTTAGTTTTACTCTCTTTGGCGATTAATCTCTCGGTCTCTAGTTTGGCTGCTTTTATTTGTCTTTTACATATTCTATTTTTTTCTTTATAGTTTTTCAATGCTTCCTCGTCACCCTCCTGTTTTAGTGATTTAAATGCTTTCTTTTTGTCATTTATTGCTTTCTTTACAGTTCTATTTATCCACATTGGTTTTTTCTTGTTCTTTAACCTTTTATTCCCATAAGGTATGTACCTCTCACAATTAGATATTAGAACTTTGTCCCAGTTAGTTAGGCTTATGGCCTCTCTTAGTTGACTAAATTTAGCTTTTTTGAAGTTTTGCAATGATATTTCATTTGAGATACTCTATTCATTGCATAGTAATACTTTCCGTGGAAAAACCCTTTTTACCCAGAAACATTCCGAGAAATTATCCTTAGTGATGTCTGTGTTGTGGTTATGGTCGCGTCAGTGTTGGTTTGGAGTAATCTTCCTATGACTGTCCAATAAGTTGCAGAGCAGAATATCCAGTATGTTCGGCCTGAGATTCCTGTCCACGTCAGCTAACCTCTGTAGCCGAAAGGGTTGAAAAAGTGGCTCCTTCTGAAGGGAGAATAGGGAAAAGAGAAAAACTCTTTACAAATGAAAACATAGGCTGCATGAGCAGCAAGAAGTAAAATAAAATTTTGGTAAAGTGAATATGTCACAGGGTCATAGTGTTCATTACTGAGATATGACTGCCTGTAAGAAAATTATATTTGGCTGCCAATGGGTCATCAAACAGAAGGGTACAGTCTTCCACCGTCATCCTTAGCTTGCCCAGGTATTGCAGTTGGAACCTGATATTCCTTTTGGCAAGGTGTTTAAAACTTCTGTTCATCCCTCTGCCTGAGAGCCACTGAAGCTAAGAAGTCCTGGAAAACTTTTTGTGACCACTGACTTTCAGAAACCTTTTCTTCCAGTAGTTGTGGAGAATAATTCCTTGGTCAAAAAAAAAATGAACAAGCAGTTTATTGGAAGTACATGACAAAAACAGACAAACAGACACCTAAATTGTTGTTTCTTGGGCATGTGCCTGGTAAGTACTTTATATGGTAAATATAACCCAGCATGAAATATTAATGTACATGTCAGTGTATGATTCAGGTTAAGGCTTTGGGCATAGTCATGGGTATTGTGAATGGCTGCAGTAAGAACAGACCAACTCTTTTTTTTTTAAAGTCAAATAGTGGCTCTCAACCATTTTCAGCTTGAGTAATATTTTCTGAGAACCAAAATGTCTGTGTTCTAAAATAAGAACATTATTACAATATTTTTTTAAAATTCCCTTTGAAATGTTTCTGTGAACTTCATTATGAGAAAGAATTGAAACCATTTGTTGCCTATAAGTCAAACAATAAACCAAACATTTACAGAGCAGTAATAATTATTTTGTGACGTAAAGTAGAAATAAAGACAACATGAATTTAGATATCACATCTGTCTTGAAGTGCATGCTTAAATTGGTTATCCTACATATCACATTTAAAACTATTTTGCAATGTTTCCACCTAAAAAAAATATACCGGTACCTTATTCATCTCTTTTTCCTTCTCTGTCACCTTCACCACCACTGCTAATCTGTGATACAGTACTGTCGGTGATTGCTGGATTGTGTCAAACAACTCAATTCTTTGTTTTCTACCAACAATTCCCTAAACTCTTTGCATGCCCTCTATACTGTATGTCTTTGACTTCTTCTACTCTACATGACCATCAGTAAATCTCCCTAAATATAGTCCTAAGTAAGTTCTCTAGTCAGTCTCTATCATCTCCCTTTGGAAGCTGCAAATATAGCTCTCAATAAATTTGCCAGTCAGTCTCCATCCCCCTCTGGTAGCTCTAAATGTAGTACTCTGTAAGTTCACTAGTCCGTCTCTATTCCTTTGGAAGCTTTGAAGGGATTCTGTCACCTAGTTTAAGCCTATATAGCTGAGGACATGGGCTGCTAGTTGGCCACTAGCCCGTCCACAATATACTTTTCTCATTGCTTTGTGTGTCTTTGTTTAGTCAAAAAATGATTTTATTTATATGCTAATAGGGGTTATAAGGAGCCCAAGGGGCGGTTACCAATCTTCCTGGATCCCAGCCGTGCCCACTGTGAAGGAGCCCAGCACCGCCCCGCATCCTCTCATCTCCTCCTTGCTCCCCCGACTTCACTTATTCAGAGCGCCATAATCTCGCGCATGCGCGAGTACGCCGCTTGTGAGTTCTGGTAAACTGTTCCTTCCCTGTGCTGGCATCAGCATCAGGGAACGAACTGCGCATGTGCGAGATGGCAGCGCTCTGAATGCGTGAAGTCGGAGGAGCAAGGAGGAGATGAGAGGATGCGGGGCGGTGCTGGGCTCCTTCACAGTGGGCACGGCTGGGATCCAGGAAGATTGGTAACCGCCCCTTGGGCTCCTTATAACCCCTATTAGCATATGAATAAAATCGTTTTTTTTTAATAAACAAAGACACACAAAGCAATGACAAAAGTATATTGTGGACGGGCTAGTGGCCATCTAGCAGCCCATGTCCTCAGCTCTATAGGCTTAAACTAGGTGACAGAATCCCTTTAAATATAGTTCCCAATAAACTCCCCAGTTGGTCTTCATCCCCCTCTGGCAGTCATTAATTTATTGCCCAGTAAGTTCCCCTGCAGACAGATAACTGTACCTTATAATCTGGAGTACTGAAAAAAAAATACTAGTTCTTTGCTCACAATCTTCAAATGCAGTGGTCTAGGCTTTGCTGTACATTGCTGTGTCACTACATAGGGTCTGGTCCTTCTCTGACAAAAGCTTAGAATAATTTTTAGTGAATAGCGGTTCACTACTCTGAGAAAAGGAGTGAGCATGGGACTGAGTGTGCATGTCCATTAGCACTCAGCATACAGTTTGAACAACAGGTGATGTCATGCATTGCGAGTAAATGTAACAACTTTTCCAATGGAGATAATTTATTTATAATACGTTTAAATGATTTTAATTTAATGTTATTTAATGTTAATTTTTCTAGATCTGTACAATAGATACAATATTTATTGGTGGGACAACCCCTTTAATTATTACAACTGAATATTTGGTTGTATTGCGCCTATAAATCATTGTCAATAATACAGCTCTTATCCATTTGTTTTTTTAGGGCAAATGGACATCTTAGAGGGGCCAGATCTTGCTCTATCAGCTAGAGTGGAGAGACTCTAAGAGAAAGTGGCTCTCTTTGTGCTTTACAGAGCTCATCAATCTAACACCTTTAGGTAGGGACAGACACGGACAGTGACCCCTAACCTGGAACCCAGCCCGCTTTCCCTACTGACTTGCAGTTCAAGCCGTAGTTAGCAAGACCGCAACCTATGCTACTAAGCTGCAGAGAAAGACAAACACCAAGAAACAAAAACAACACACAGGGATAGTCGTATGAAAATGGGTAAGAACAATACAGGACAAAACTGATATAGAGTAGTCAAAAGACCATCAAATACCAGATGGGATGCAACGTACAAATCAGAGAGTGGTCAAAAGGCAAGCCGAGTTCAAAAGCACAAACAAATCCAAATGAATCCAAGAACCAGGAACCTAGCTAGTGAGCCCAAACAAGACTATCACTGGCACTGGTATATGGCCAGGAAGGGATTTAAGTATGTAGTGCTTAAGTTACCCATGCTGTGTCTCCTCCAGAATGGCGCCAGCCCCTATGTGCATTGTGGCTGGCGCCATCCTGGAAGAGACACAGCACCATCTTGGAGGAGACACAGCATGGGTAACTGATTTTTATCTTGTTACATGTAACTTGTGTTTTTGTTGCACTCGCACTTTAATTCTTATTGTTCACTTGGTATAATTAATTGTTCCTGCTGTGGTGTCTCCTCCAGTAGATGTCACCATTCTCCTGCACTTTTTTCATGTTTTTATTATGTCATTTTAAAAAGTCAAATTAGTATTATATTTATTATTAGCGGTCTGGCAATTCTTTTAGGTGTTAGTTTTTGGATTATATGCCATAGGCTTCTTTTATACGGTCCTGTATAATTAGTGGGTTGTCTCACTTTGATATTTATGTGGGGTTGTTTTTTTTAGGGTTTTGTTCACTGTATTACATGGTTACCCAGTTATAATTCCCCCTGGCAATAACAGCTTCCTATTCTTACTTTAATGAATCGGTTACTTTTATTTTACCAGATTTCTATAGTGTTACAAAACTCAGGTCATGTACAGTCATGGCCAAAAGTTTTGAGAATGATACAAATATTAATTTTTACAAAGTCTACTGCTTCAGTTTTTATAATGGCAATTTGCATATACTCCAGAATGTTATAAAGAGTGATCAGCTTAACAGCAATTACTTGCAAAGTCAATATTTGCCTAGAAAATGAACTTTATCCCCTAAAACACATTTCAACATCATTTCAGCCCTGCCTTAAAAGGACCAGCTAACATCGTTTCAGTGATTGCTCCATTAACACAGGTGTGGGTGTTGATGAGGACAGGGCTGGAGATCAATCTGTCATGATTAAGTAAGAATGACACCACTGGACACTTTAAAAGGAGGCTGGTGCTTGGCATCATTGTTTCTCTTCTGTTAACCATGGTTATCTCTAAAGAAACACGTGCAGTCATCATTGCACTGCACAAAAATGGCCTAACAGGGAAGAGTATCGCAGCTAGAAAGATTGCACCTCAGTCAACAATCTATCGCATCATCAAGAACTTCAAGGAGAGAGGTTCCATTGTTGCCAAAAAGGCTCCATGGCGCCCAAGAAAGACCAGCAAGCGCCAGGACCGTCTCTTAAAAGTGTTTCAGCTGCGGGATCGGGCTACCAGCAGTGCAGAGCTTGCTCAGGAATGGCAGCAGGCAGGTGTGAGTGCATCTGCACGCACTGTGAGGCGGAGACTCTTGGAGCAAGGCCTGGTCTCAAGGAGGGCAGCAAAGAAGCCACTTCTCTCCAGAAAAAACATCAGGGACAGACTGATATTCGGCAAAAGGTACAGGGAGTGGACTGCGGAGGACTGGGGTAAAGTCATTTTCTCTGATGAATCCCCTTTTCGATTGTTTGGGACATCTGGAAAACAGCTTATTCGGAGAAGACGAGGTGAGCGCTACCACCCAGTCTTGTCTCATGCCAACTGTAAAGCATCCTGAAACCATTCATGTGTGGGGTTGCTTCTCAGCCAAGGGAATCGGCTCTCTCCCAGTCTTGCCTAAAAAACACAGCCATGAATAAAGAAATGGTACCAGATTGTCCTCCGAGAGCAACTTCTCCCAACCGTCCAAGAGCAGTTTGGCGATCAACAATGCCTTTTCCAGCATGATGGAGCACCTTGCCATAAAGCAAAGGTGATAACTAAATGGCTCAGGGAACAAAACATAGAGATTTTGGGTCCATGGCCTGGAAACTCCCCAGATCTTAATCCCATTGAGAACTTGTGGTCAATCATCAAGAGACGGGTGGACAAACAAAAACCTACAAATTCTGACAAAATGCAAGCATTGATTGTGCAAGAATGGACTGCTATCAGTCAGGATTTGGTCCAGAAGTTGATTGAGAGCATGCCAGGGAGAATTGCAGAGGTCCTGAAGAAGAAGGGTCAACACTGCAAATATTGACTTGCTGCATTAACTCATTCTAACTGTCAATATAAGCTTTTGTTACTCATAATATGATTGCAATTATATTTCTGTATGTGATAAAAACATCTGACAAACACACATAAAAACCAGAGGGCAGCAGATCATGTGAAAATATAATATTTGTGTCATTCTCAAAACTTTTGACCATGACTGTAGAGTAAGAGCACACCTGTTCTGATGGAGGAACAGAATTGCTGTATCTAGCATAGTCAGAGCTGCCAGACAACACCGGGGTCCACTGGATCCCATTCACTATAATGGAGTCCATCCGAATTCCAGTACGAATGCCTGCATTCTACCGAACAAAAAACAAATCCTGCATGCAAGCCTGCTACAGGTCTGGGCTTACCCTAAAAATTGCTTTATGTTTTATTTAATGTTAAGCCAGAAGAGTAAAGTAATTTAGTAATTAGCTGCCCAGTACCACAACATGTTCAAAAGAGAAAGCTAAAAGAAAAAAAAATCTTGGTTATGAGGGTATGAAGTATCAAACTGTTAAACACATTTCCACCCACAGGTGACAGGTAATAGGAACTCCTAACATACACATGTACAATGGCTTATTTATTCATTTCCGTCTCCAATCTTTGGCCATGAATTACTGTAGTGGCTTTTTTATTTTTTGTTGTAATGCAATGATTATTTTCTTACATCCAGAAGCACAGTTTGAAGCTTCTGGACCCTACTGCAAAATCTTCAACAGGACCAACCTCTTAGCAGCTGCATGTGTACAGTAAATACTAGAGATGAGCAAACTGATTTGAGTACAAATACATTTGAATCAAAGGTGCTCAGATTACCCTGAAAAGTTGTGTTAGACACTCTAGGTTCTCCTAGGACTCATTTTTTCTTTTTGAGTCTTAGAAGACCAGAAAGAGAGGTAGATCCACACGTAATTCCCTGCTGAAAATTTGACTTGCAATCCAGCTCTCATTCTAAAAGGACAAGAGTACAACTTATCTCAAAAGAAAATTGCTCTGCTTATCAGATTGGCTTTGAGGTACCCTTGGGGTGCTCTTTCTTGCCTGCATTTATATATACATGGTAGTATAGGAAGAAGCAATGGCTTGTTCTGAACAAGTGTCCACAAATTCTCTCTTTTTTTGGAAGCAGCAGCAGTATGAAGAGATGTGATGCTGTGTAGGAGCAGTAATAGTGGCAGCAGTAGCAGCACAATATGGAACCTAACAGACAAGGCATACAATGTGCAGTTGTGTAGGGATAGTAGTAGCAGTAGTAGCCACAGTAGCAGTACAATATGGAATCTAACTCAACCTATCCCTAATTTTAAAACATGTCTTTCTATAAATTAATTCAATCTACCCAACTAAATATAACTTCCCATTCCCTAACACTGCCCCTGTTAGACCCCCAAACTGGCTGTTTTGTTTGTCTAATTGCTGTATCTGTGACAGATATGTCCTATCACAACAGTAGTTAAGCTCAAAATGGTCTCTCTACTTGTGTTCTTACATAGAGCCTAAAAATGTAGATAAATCAATCTCTCCAGATAGACTGTAAGGTTGAGAGCAAGGCATTATGGGCAAGACCACCAGCCAGAGCCCCACCCAGCGTCATGTAATCATTAGTAGAGATGAGCGAGTAGTGTTCGATCGAGCCGGTATTCGATCGAATACTACGCTATTCGGCATACTCGATTTCAATCGAGTATAACGGCGATGGCGCACTTAGAATTAGTTTCCCCTCCCACCTTCCCTGGCGCTCTTTTTCCACCAATCAACATGCAGGGGGGTATGACAGGCACGCTGATCACGCTGGCAGCGCGAAAACAGCGTCTACATGGATTGGCTGGAAAAACCATGTGACCTCGAATATTAAAAACTCAGCTCTTCCTGCTCGTACGCATATGCTGCGTGAACTTAGTCAGGGACAGAGGCTGGAGAAGGGACAGACAGGTTTTAGCAGTTGGACAGGCAGGAGCGTGATTAAAAGCCCTTATCAGGGCTACTATAGTGCACTACAGTGATAGCTTTACTACAAGATACACTTTACAGAGAACGGCTGCTGTATTCAGGGATAGCTGCTGGAGTAGGGACAGAGAGAGGCATTAGTGGTGTATTAGGTGCTCTGCTACATACCAAACTATATTTGGCACTACTGTTCAGCGTTCTTTTGGCTGAAAAACCCTGTTATATAACTAGTGTGTATATGCACCATCTGATCTGGCAGTATACGGCTGTGAATTTTATTTTATTTTTTTAAATACAGTTTATTTGGCTCTAGTGTTTCTGGGTTCTGTGTGCCTGCAATACCCTTTTGTATACAGGTGTAAATACCCACCGTCTGTACAGTTAGTACACGGCTGTGTACCTTGAAATATACAATATCTAGGCCTTTTAATTGGCCACTGTACTGTGCGTTCTCTTGCTAAATTATTTCACATACCTGGTGTAAATACCCACCGTCTGTTCAGTTAGTACACGGCTGTGTACCTTGAAATATACAATATCTAGGCCATTTAATTGGCCATTGTACTGTGCGTTCTCTTGCTAAATTATTTCACATACCAGGTGTAAATACCCACCGTCTGTTCAGTTAGTAACACGGCTGTGTACCTGAAATATACAATATCTAGGCCATT
The DNA here is from genome assembly GCA_900303285.1 of Rhinella marina. Classification (NCBI taxonomy): domain Eukaryota; kingdom Metazoa; phylum Chordata; class Amphibia; order Anura; family Bufonidae; genus Rhinella; species Rhinella marina. The sequence continues at coordinate 33,654 of ONZH01012896.1, forward strand.
TAATTGGCCACTGTACTGTGCGTTCTCTTGCTAAATTATTTCACATACCTGGTGTAAATACCCACCGTCTGTTCAGTTAGTACACGGCTGTGTACCTTGAAATATACAATATCTAGGCCTTTTAATTGGCCACTGTACTGTGCATTCTCTTGCTAAATTATTTCACATACCTGGTGTAAATACCCACCGTCTGTTCAGTTAGTACACGGCTGTGTACCTTGAAATATACAATATCTAGGCCATTTAATTGGCCACTGTACTGTGCGTTCTCTTGCTAAATTATTTCACATACCTGGTGTAAATACCCACCGTCTGTTCAGTTAGTACACGGCTGTGTACCTTGAAATATACAATATCTAGGCCATTTAATTGGCCACTGTACTGTGCGTTCTCTTGCTAAATTATTTCACATACCTGGTGTAAATACCCACCGTCTGTTCAGTTAGTACACGGCTGTGTACCTTGAAATATACAATATCTAGGCCATTTAATTGGCCACTGTACTGTGCGTTCTCTTGCTAAATTATTTCACATACCTGGTGTAAATACCCACCGTCTGTTCAGTTAGTACACGGCTGTGTACCTTGAAATATACAATATCTAGGCCTTTTAATTGGCCACTGTACTGTGCGTTCTCTTGCTAAATTATTTCACATACCTGGTGTAAATACCCACCGTCTGTTCAGTTAGTACACGGCTGTGTACCTTGAAATATACAATATCTAGGCCATTTAATTGGCCACTGTACTGTGCGTTCACTTGCTAAATTATTTCACATACCTGGTGTAAATACCCACCGTCTGTTCAGTTAGTACACGGCTGTGTACCTTGAAATATACAATATCTAGGCCTTTTAATTGGCCACTGTACTGTGCGTTCTCTTGCTAATTATTTCACATACCTGGTGTAAATACCCACCGTCTGTTCAGTTAGTACACGGCTGTGTACCTTGAAATATACAATATCTAGGCCATTTAATTGGCCACTGTACTGTGCATTCTCTTGCTAAATTATTTCACATACCTGGTGTAAATACCCACCGTCTGTTCAGTTAGTACACGGCTGTGTACCTTGAAATATACAATATCTAGGCCATTTAATTGGCCACTGTACTGTGCGTTCTCTTGCCTAAATTATTTCACATACCTGGTGTAAATACCCACCGTCTGTTCAGTTAGTACACGGCTGTGTACCTTGAAATATACAATATCTGGGCCTTTTAATTGGCCACTGTACTGTGCGTTCTCTTGCTAAATTATTTCACATACCTGGTGTAAATACCCACCGTCTGTTCAGTTAGTACACGGCTGTGTACCTTGAAATATACAATATCTAGGCCATTTAATTGGCCACTGTACTGTGCGTTCTCTTGCTAAATTATTTCACATACCTGGTGTAAATACCCACCGTCTGTTCAGTTAGTACACGGCTGTGTACCTTGAAATATACAATATCTAGGCCATTTAATTGGCCACTGTACTGTGCGTTCTCTTGCTAAATTATTTCACATACCTGGTGTAAATACCCACCGTCTGTTCAGTTAGTACACGGCTGTGTACCTTGAAATATACAATATCTAGGCCATTTAATTGGCCACTGTACTGTGCGTTCTCTTGCCTAAATTATTTCACATACCTGGTGTAAATACCCACCGTCTGTTCAGTTAGTACACGGCTGTGTACCTTGAAATATACAATATCTAGGCCATTTAATTGGCCACTGTACTGTGCGTTCTCTTGCTAAATTATTTCACATACCTGGTGTAAATACCCACCGTCTGTTCAGTTAGTACACGGCTGTGTACCTTGAAATATACAATATCTAGGCCTTTTAATTGGCCACTGTACTGTGCGTTCTCTTGCTAAATTATTTCACATACCTTGTGTAAATACCCACCGTCTGTTCAGTTAGTACACGGCTGTGTACCTTGAAATATACAATATCTAGGCCATTTAATTGGCCACTGTACTGTGCGTTCTCTTGCTAAATTATTTCACATACCTAATTATATACCCAAATATTGTATTTGCAACAAAAAAAATATAAAATGCGGAGAGGGGCTAGCGGAATCGGACGTGGACGAGGACGGGGGCGCGGAAATGCTGTTGGTGGCCTTGTTGAAGCCAGTGGGGATACAATGCGTGCTGGTGAGGGGCAGCCAGGATCCCACTCATCCAGAATCCCTGCCTTTATGGGACAGTTAATCAGGGGGCGGGTTACACCGCTGTTGAGGCCTGAGCAGGTTGAACAGGTGGTGCAATGGATAGCCGATAGCGCTTCCACACAGTTGTCCACCAGCCAGTCATCCACACAGTCTCACTCTGACCCTCCTTCCTCCACACCTGGCCAACAGAGTCATCCCACCCTTGACCCTCCCAGGAGCTCTTTTCGGGTCCTTTTTCAGATGTGCCGGAAGAATCCCAGGAGCTAGCAGAGGAATTTGTTTGTAGTGATGCCCAAACACTTGAGTTTTCGCCATCTCCTGCTGATGTGGACCCTGAACCAGCATCCGTTATCATGAGCGATGATGATGATGAGACGCAGTTGCCATCAAGGGAGGCTGTTGGAATGTCCAGTGGGCAGGAGGAGGAGCAGAGTGAGGAAGAGGAGGTGGTGGATGACGAAATGACCGACCCCACTTGGCCAGGGGTGATGTCCAGCGGGGAAAGCAGTGGAGAGGTGGTGGTCTGCGCAGCACCGAAAAAGGCAGCAAGAGGCAGAGGGATGTCCACAGGCAGAGGGATGTCCACAGGCAGAGGGATGTCCAGAGGCAGAGGGATGTCCACAGGCAGAGGGATGTCCAGAGGCAGAGGACAGTCCAGACAGAGTAGTAAGGCCACAGCCAGCACGGCCGAAGCTGTTCCGGCAGCGGGCAAGTCGCGCGAAGCTCCCCCATCGAGGCCTCGTACTTCTGTGGGTGGAGATATTTTAATGTTTGTGCGGATGACAAACTGAGCGCGGTTTGCACACTCTGCCACTCAAAACTGAGTAGGGGCTCTGAGAAGAGCAATCTGACCACCTCAGGCATGCGGCGTCACTTGGAAGTCAAGCACTGGGCTGAGTGGGAGAGAGCAAACGCAATACAACCTGCGCAAGGTCTTCCTGCCACTGCCTCTTCCCCTCTGTTGTGTGCTGCCACTGCGTCCAGACCTCCAGCCAGGACACCCTCCACATCTGCCTCTGCCTCGGGCTACTTTGGGGCCTTCTCCTTCAGCCTCCCCTTCCCCCGCCTCTTCGCCTGCACCTTCACACTCCTCGTCCCATCAACTGTCCATCTCGCAGGCGTTCGACCGCAGGCGGGAAGTACGCCTCGAGTCACCCCCAAGCCCAAGCCTTAAACTGCCACATCTCCAAACTGCTGGCCCTGGAGATGTTGCCGTTTAGGCTTGTGGAGACGCAGGCCTTCCGCGACCTGATGGCGGCTGCCGCACCTCGCTATTCCGTCCCTAGCCGCCACTACTTTTCCCGGAGTGCCGTCCCCGCCCTGCACCAGCACGTGTCGCGTAACATCAGGCGGGCCCTGAGGTACGCAGTCAGCGCAAAGGTCCACTTGACCACCGACTCGTGGACAAGCGCTTGCGGCCAGGGACGCTACATCTCTTTGACGGCACACTGGGTGAATGTAGTGGAAGCGGGGACGGGGTCGCAAACAGAGACGGCCTACCTACCACCCCCGCCCAAGATTGCCAGCATGGGTTCTGATAAACCCCCCCTCTCCTCCTCCTCCTCCTCTGCCTTAACATCGCCCTCAGCCGCTAGCTGGAAGCGTTGCAGCACTGGCGCGGGGGAGACGTCAGCAGGCGGTGCTTAAGCTCATCAGCTTGGGCGACAGGAAGCACAGCGCCCCAGAGGTGAGGGACGCCATATTGCAGCAGACGGAGATGTGGCTGTCGCCGCTGCAGCTAGGACCAGGCATGGTCGTGTGCGATAACGGCCGTAACCTGGGTGGCGGCTCTGGAGCTTGCCGAACTCAATCACGTACCATGCCTGGCCCACGTTTTTAATCTGGTAGTCCAAAAATTTCTAAAAGACTTACCCCAACCTGGCAGAGCTACTGGTGAAAGTGCGGCGCTTGTGCGCTCACTTTCGGAAGTCAACTGTAGCTGCTGCTAGCTTAAAAAAACTCCAGCAACGCCTCCATTTGCCTGAACATCGGCTGTTGTGCGACCTGCCGACTCGCTGGAATTCCACCTATTCCATGTGGCCAGGGTGTGTGAGCAGCAGAGAGCATTGATGGAGTACCAGATTATGAATCCACGCGTGCCTCCAACTCAGCTCCCTCAGTTTGCCAACCACGAGTGGCCATGGATGGAAGACATATGCGATGTACTGCCGTATCTTTGAGGAGTCCACCAAGAAGGTCAGCAGCGAGGACGCTATAGTGAGCGTAACCATCCCGCTCCTATGCGTCCTTAAAGAATCGCTCATCGCAATAAGGGAGAACGCATTGGCACGCAGAGGAGACGGGGTAGGAGGAGACGCAACGGAGCTACACAGTCAGACCACACTTTTGTCTGCTTCACGGTGGCAGTTGCAGGAGGAGGAGGATGAGGAGGAGGACGACGTGGAGGTGGCTGTGGAAGAGGAGGAGGATGCTGGCGGCGAGGGTAGCAGTCAGGCTGTGTGCGTCCCATTGGTTCAGCGCGGATGGGGCGGAGAGGAGGCGGAAGAGGAAGAGGAGGAAATGGCAAGTGATTCTTCTGGTGGGGGCAGTGAGGTCATGCCTATTCAGAGTCTGGCACACATGGCTGACTTCATGCTGGGCTGCTTTTCCCGGGACACACGTGTTGTCCGGATAGTGGAGAACAAACTGTACTGGGTCTTTCGCAATCCTGGACCCCCGGTATAAAGATAACGTCTCTTCTTTTATTCCGGTAGAGGAGAGGAGAATCGATTGCTGGAATACCAGAGGGAACTAGTGCAGAACATGATGGAGATTTTTCCCACCCACCATCGCTGGCGGCAGAGAGGAGAGGGTCTCCCAGAGTCCCACAACATCTATCAGGCCCACAGCCACCAGGGGAACACTCTCCAAGGTGTGGGACACGTTCATGGCACCCCCTCGTGCAACTTCCATCACTGCGGGGCCCGCTATCAGCAGGAGGGACAAGTATCGGCGGATGTTGCGGGAGTACCTGGCAGACCGTACCCCTGTCCTCCCCGATCCCTCGGCGTCCTACACTTACTGGGTCTCCAAGTTGGACACGTGGCTGGAACTGTCCCTGTACGCCTTGGAGGTGCTTGCCTGCC
>ONZH01012897.1:0-33011 GCA_900303285.1 Rhinella marina
GCCGCTATCACCATGTATAACACTCCTTTTTTTTTAGTGCAGCTATCGCCATATATAACCCCCTTTTATTTTTTTTATGTTATATCTCAGTGATACAAATCCTTTGCACACAGCAGTGTGGAACCATTCTGTGTGTCACAGTTCAGCACACTCACTCCAATCCATATATACTGTCCAGGTGACACTTTCTGTACGTCACAGAATACAACCAAGTCATTTGCTACCAATAACGTATACAGCTTAATCCTAAAAATCTCTGTGCGACATTTGTCTGGGTCGCAGTCTAAATAGCCACCGTCAGTAGGGTGTCAGTCAGCTCTACGATAGTTTCTGCACGTCACGTTCCAAAAAAAACAAAAATCCAAAACAAAATATACAAAAAAAATTAGTTTTTTTTGTTGTTTTAGCTCAGTGATACAAATCCATTTTACTCAGCTGTGTGCAACCTTTCTGTGTGTCACAGTTCAGCACACTCGCTCCAATCCGTATATACTGTCCAGGTGACACTTTCTGTACGTCACAGAAAACAACCAAGTTATTTGCTACAAATAACGTATACAGCTTGATCCAAAAAATCTCTGTGCGACATTTGCCTGGGTCGCAGTCTAAATAGCCACCGTTAACAGGGTGTGAGTTAGGTCTCCGATAGTTCCTGCACGTCACGTTCCCAAAAAAACAAAATTAAAAAAAAAAATATTAAAAAAAAATTATTTTTTTTGTTGTTTTAGCTCAGTGATACAAATCCATTTTACTCAGCTGCGTGTAACCTTTCTGTGTGACACAGTTCAGCACAGTCACTCCAATCCGTATATTCTGTCCAGGTGAGACTTTCTGTACGTCATTTATTTAAACCAGACTGAACAAGTTTGTGGGTTTCAGTACACCAGACACGTTTATTAATTGTTTTATATCATACACTTATATACAGAAAATGTTGAACCCCAGGGCTAAGGGTCGAGGACGAGGGCGTGGGCGTGGGCATTCAATTACTGCAGGGGGCAGAGGCCGTGGTCCTGGGCAGGGTGAGACAGTACCTGCTGATGAGGGAGCAGGGGAATTCCGCAGAGCTACACTCCCTAGCTTCATGTCTCAACTTACAGGGACACGTGGTAGAGGACTGTTGAAACCACAACAGTGTGAACAGCTGATTTTGTGCATTGCGGACAATGCTTCAAGTAATTTGTCCACCAGTCAGTCTTCCACGCAGTCCACCCACGTTACCCAAGGGAGCACTCCTCTGGCTCCTCCACCTCAACCTCCTATCCCCCAGTCTGCCCCCTCCCAGGAAAATTTGGAATGCGATCCAACATACTCTCAGGAACTGTTTTCTGGACCCTTCCCAGAGTCACGAACCACTTCTCAGGTTGCTGCTGACCTCGTTCCCGATGCCCAAATTTTCCAACTGTCGCATTCTGTGGGTGATGATGATGATGACAATGTTGAGTTAGTGGAAGAAGTGTGTAAAGAGGTGTCAGAGGATGAAGAGACACGGTTGTCAGACAGTGGTGAAGTTGTTGTTAGGGGAGGAATTCCGAGGGGGGAGCAGACTGAGGAATCGGAGGATGACGAGGTGACTGACCCAAGCTGGGTTGATATGCCGAGTGAAGACAAGGCTTCTGAGGCGGAGGCGAGTGCTGCACCAGAACAGGTTGTAAGAGTCAGTGATGTGGCCAGAGGGAGAAGCAGGGCCAGAGCTGGTGCATCAGCAGCAACTGTTTCACGTAGTGAAGCTCCCGTGGCGAGGCCTAGATGTTCGCAAGTCTGGAGGTTCTTTAAAGAAAGTGAGGATGACCGACGGACTGTGGTGTGCAACCTGTGCCACACCAGGATCAGCAGGGGTGCCACCACTACTAGCCTAACCACCACCAGCATGCGCAGGCATATGAGTTCTAAACACCCCACTCATTGGAACCAAGGCCGTTCACCACCTCCTGCGGGTCACACCACTGCTCCTTCCCCTGTGTCACTCGCTGCCTCTGCTAGTAAACCCCCTGCATCACTCGCTGCCTCTGCTAGTCAACCCTCTGCCCAGGACCCCGGCACGAGCGCCTCACGCCGGAAAACCACACCATCGCCTCCACGATCCTCCACAGTGTCCACCAATGTGTCCCAGCGCAGCGTTCAGCTGTCTTTACAGCAGACGCTGGAGCGCAAGAGGAAATACAGTTCCACCCACCCACATGCTCAAGCCCTCAACGTCCACATCTCCAAATTGCTTAGCCTGGAGATGCTGCCCTATAGGCTGGTAGAGACCGAGGCCTTTCGCAATCTCATAGCGGTGGCTGCCCCTTGGTATTCGGTCCCCAGCCGCCACTATTTTTCCCGATGTGCCGTCCCAGCCCTACACCAGCACGTGTCACAGAACATCATCCGTGCCCTGACCAACGCTGTTTCTGAGAAGGTCCACCTAACCACGGACAGGTGGACAAGTGCTGCCGGGCAGGGACACTATATCTCACTGACGGCACATTGGGTTAACTTGGTGGAGGCTGGGACCGAGAATGACCCTGGGGCCGCTCATGTACTGCCCACACCGAGGATTGCGGGGCCTACCTCAGTCACGGTCTCTCAGACGTACTATGCCTCCTCCTCCGACCCCTCCTCCTCCTCCACCGAATTACCATCCGTGGGCACGGCGCCTTCAGTCGGTAGCTCTAGGCGCAGCAGCAGTGCCGTGGGTAAGCGCCAGCAGGCGGTGCTCAAACTGCTAAGCTTAGGTGACAAAAAGCACACCGCCCCAGAGCTGTTAAAGGGCATCACGGCGCAGAAAGATCAGTGGCTGGCACCGCTGAACCTCAAGTCAGGCATGGTTGTGTGTGACAACAGGCGTAACCTGGTGGCGGCTCTGCAAATCGGCAGACTGACACATGTGCCATGCCTGGCCCACGTGTTCAATCTAATAGTTCAGCGGTTCCTCAAGACATACCCCAATCTGTCTGATTTGCTCACCAAGGTGCGCCGCATCTGTGCGTATTTTCGCAAGTTGACCACAGATGCTGCCACTCTCAGGGCAGCGCAGCGCCGCCTACAACTGCCCGCTCACCAACTGTTCTGCGACGTGCCCACGAGATGGAATTCGACATTAAACATGTTATCCAGAGTTTACCAGCAGCGCAGAGCGATTGTAGACTGCCAGATGTCAACTTCCACCAGAACTGGTAGTCAGGTCAGTCAGATTCCTCAAGTCTACAATGAGGAGTGGACGTGGATGTCTGATATCTGCCAGGTGTTGACCAACTTTGAGGAGTCAACACAGATGGTCAGCGGCGATGCCGCCATTATCAGCCTCACCATCCCACTGCTTTGCCTGTAGAAAAACTCACTGCTCAGCATGAAGTCGGATGCTTTGCGCTTGTCACAAGAGACGGTGGAGGAAGATACGTCGCTTGATAGCCAGAGCACCCTCCGGTCTGTTTCTCAGCGCGTATCGGAGGAGGGGGATGACGATGAGGAGGAAGAGGAGGAGAATGTCGGCGAGACAGTAGAGGGTACCAGTGCTCAATCCTTAACTCTTGAGCGAGTATGGGCTGAAGAGGAGGACTTGGAGGAGGAGGAGGAGGAGGAAATGGAGAGTCAGGCCAGTGAGGAGAGGGAATTCTTGCGTGTTGGGACTCTGACGCACATGGCAGACTTCATGTTAGGCTGCCTATCCCGTGACCCTCGCGTCAGAAGAAATTTTTTCAAACACCGATTACTGGGTGTTCACTCTCCTGGACCCACGGTACAAGCAGAACATTTCCACTCTCATCCCTGCAGAGGAAAGGAGTATGAGAGTGAATAGATATCAACAGGCCCTGGTGCACAAGCTGAAACAATTCTTCCCATCTGACGCCGCTAGCGGCAGAGGGCATGGTTCTGTGGGCCAAGTAGCGGGGGAGAGGAGGCGAGCAGGCAGTTTGTCTATCACTGGCAGGGGAACGCGCTCCAAGGCCTTTGCCAGTTTTATGTCACCCCAGCAAGACACTGTCACCTGTTCCCAGTCTAGGCAGAGTAGGGGGGAGCTGTACAGAAAGATGGTGAGGTGGTACCTAGCTGACCATACCAACGTCCGTAGCGATCACTCTGCTCCATACAACTACTGGGTTTCAAAGCTGGACACGAGGCCTGAACTGGCGCTGTACGCCTTGGAGGTGCTGGCCTGCCCTGCCGCTAGTGTGCTGTCAGAGTGGGTATTCAGTGCAGCTGGTGGCGTCATCACCGATAAGCGTACACGCCTGTCAACTGACAGCGCTGACAGGCTGACGCTTATTAAAATGAACAAAGCCTGGATTTCACCGGAATTCAAATCTCCTCCGGGGGAAAGCAGCTAAAGATTTAAATAACTTATGTATCCGATTCCTCTTCTCTACTCCTCCTACTCCTCCTCCTCCTCTTCCTCCTCCTCCTCCATATCGTCTTTGCCTAACGCTGACCAAAAAAACGCCATTTTTTTAGAGGTCCAACTGGCACTCTTTTACCACAATTTTTCCGGCGGTCCACCTACAGGCCCTCTCTTCTACAAACAATTTTTCTGGAGGTCCACCTACAGGCCCTCTCTCCAAACACTTTTTCCGGAGTTCCACCTACAGGCTCTCTCTCCAAACAATTTTTCCGGAGGTCCACCTACAAGCCCTGTCTCCAAACAATTTTTCCGGAGGTCTACCTACAGGCCCTCTGTCCAAACAATTTTTCCGGAGGTCCACCTACAGGCCCTCTCTCCAAACAATTTTTCCGGAGGTCCACCTACAGGCCCTCTCTCCAAACAATTTTTCCGAAGGTCTACCTACAGGCCCTCTCTCCAAACAATTTTTCCGGAGGTCCACCTACAGGCCCTCTCTCCAATTCCAGTTTCCAGTTTTATTTGCGCAAACTGCGTTAATTTTTATTTTTGGGATAGGTGTGAAAAATAATATTACCTGCGTATCTATATTGCCCAACATTGGATACGGTAGCAACTAGAAGACCAAACACATGCTGCCCACAGGGTTCCGCAAATTCCTGGTCCACAATGTCAAGGAGCTCGAGGTTCTGTTGATGAGCAACAAGTCCTTCTGTGCAGAAATCGCCCACAACGTCTCCATCTAAGAACCTAAAGACCATTGTGGAGAGAGCGGCACAGCTCGCCATCAAAGTGACGAACCCCAACGCCAGACTGCGCAGAGAAGATAACGAATAAATATCTCTGTGGTTATTTGTGCTAAATAAAAGTTAAATAAACACAAAAAAAAAAAAAGATCTGTTCCTGTGCCTGATCCACCCAAGTTGAATCTGTCCCATCATGAGAAAGTCCCCCCAAGGAGTCCCCACTGTAACTTGCTTCCCATACAACTACCTCACCCCCCGACACCTGTGTCTCACAATTGTCCACCACCTCCTCAGACAACACTGGTAAATCCCCACTGTTAGCACACAGAGACTGCAAAAGGTCTTGCGAATTGGGGCAGAGAATGTTCTGGGGTAGCACATCAGAGAAGGGGTGACTATGGGGTTCCAGGGAGTACGTGACCACATGCAATCTCCATTGAAAAAGTCATGCCACACTTGATCGAGCTCATAATTGACAATTGTACCGGTTGATGCTAAATTTTTAAGTTGGGGTCCTGCGTCGTCATTCTAACCACATCCGGCTGTTGTCACCACCACACACGCTAGCCCAGGGGGCACTCCTCTGGCTCTTCCAGCGAAACCTCCTTCCCCCCAGCCTGTCCCCCACCTACAGGCCCTGTCTCCAAACTATTTACCCGGATAGGGGACATATTAGATATTGTACTGATTTTTTTTTTAGTTCTTCTTTTAATTGCCTCCTGCAATAGACAGGAATCGAACCCCGGTCAACTGCTTGGGAAGCAGCTATGCTCACCACTTAACCACCAACAGCCACAGCACTTGACAAGAACAGATACTAAACTTGATGTCAGCTGCAGTGCCAGCATGAGCAGTGGTGTCACCTGCAGGCGGTGATGGACCTTCGTTGCACCTAGTTGGGTGCTTCCCAAAAATGTGATGGGTTTTTGCCTTGCCTTTCTTGGTCTGGGTGAGCACAATTGCCATGAGGGTAACCACCAGGCAGTTGCCTGAGAATTTGGGGTAATGGTGGGATTAGGCAGCCTCAGAGGCATCCATGCATGCTGCCCCTGCTGTTTCCTGTCCATTTCCATGGTGTTTCCATCATTTTCTGAGGTTTCCAGGTTTTCACCCAGCCTTCCCTAGGCAGAGCCTTGGTCCCCTGCAAAAAATGCTCGAGTCTCCCATTGACTTCAATGGGGTTCGTTATTCGAAACGAGCACTCGAGCATCGGGAAAAGTTTGACTCGAATAACGAGCACCCGAGCATTTTAGTGCTCGCTCATCTCTAGTGTACAATCATTCTGTGTGTCACAGTTCAGCTGTCCAGTCACCACAATCCGTATTTTCTGTCCAGGTGACCCATTCTGTACGTCACGTCATTAAAAAAGGTCTTTTGCTCTCACTGATACAGCTACATTACAAAAATCTCTGTGCAACATTTGTCTGGATTGCACTTAAGCTGACCATGTCTGCCTAATCTAATAGTTTCCGTGTAATTGCTCCATACTGCACGGTACGTAATAACATACGTAATTTTGCTCTAACTTATCTACCTATATATTTTCTTGTTCAGATTGAACAAGTTTGTGGGTTTCAGTACAGCAGGCCCTTTTTTTTTGTACATATAATACACTTATATACAGAAAATGTTGAATCCCAGGGCTAAGGGTCGAGGACGAGGGCGTGGGCATTCAATTACTGCAGGGGGCAGAGGCCGTGGTCCTGGGAAGGGTGAGACAGTACCTGCTGATGAGGGAGCAGGGGAACGCCTCAGAGCTACACTCCCTAGCTTCATCTCTCAAGTTAGAGGGACACGTGGTAGAGGACTGTTGAAACCACAACAGTGCGAACAGGTGATGTCGGGGATTGCGGACAATGCTTCAAGTAATTTGTCCACCAGTCAGTCTTCCACGCAGTCCATCCACGTTACCCAAGGGAGCACTCCTCTGGCTCCTCCACCTCAACCTCCTTCGCCCCAGTCTGCCCCCTCCCAGGAAAATTTGGAATGCGATCCGGCATACTCTGAGGAACTGTTTTCTGGACCCTTCCCAGAGTCACAAACCACTTCTCAGGTTGTTGCTGACCTCTTTCCCGAAGCCCAAGTTTTCCAACTGTCGCAGTCTGTGGGTGGTGATGATGATGATGACAATGTTGAGTTAGTGGAAGAAGTGTGTAAAGAGGTGTCGGACGATGAGGAGACACGGTTGTCAGACAGTGGTGAAGTTGTTGTCAGGGCAGGAAGTCCGAGGGGGGAGCAGACTGAGGAATCGGAGGATGACGAGGTGACCGACCCAAGCTGGGTTGATAAGCCAAGTGAAAACAGTGCTTCTGAGGTGGAGGCGAGTGCTGCACCAGAAAAGGTTGTAAGAGGCAGTTTTGTGGCCAGAGGCAGAAGCAGGGCCAGAGCTGGTGCATCAGCAGCAACTGTTTCACGTAGTGAAGCTCCCGTGGCGAGGCCTAGATGTTCGCAAGTCTGGAGGTTCTTTAAAGAAAGTGAGGATGACCGACGGACTGTGGTGTGCAACCTGTGCCACACCAGGATCAGCAGGGGTGCCACCACTACTAGCCTAACCACCACCAGCATGCGCAGGCATATGAGTGCTAAACACCCCACTCAATGGAACCAAGGCCTTTCACCTCCTGCGGGTCACACCACTGCTCCTTCCCCTGTGTTGCTTGCTGCCTCTGCTAGTCAACCCCCCTGCCCAGGACCCCGGCAAGAGTGCCTCCCGCCAGAAAACCACACCTTCACCTCCACAATCCTCCACAGCGTCCACCAATGTGTCCCAGCGAAGCGTTCAGCTGTCTTTACAGCAGACGCTGGAGCGCAAGAGGAAATACAGTTCCAACCACCCACATGCCCAAGCCCTCAACGTCTACATCTCCAAATTGCTGAGCCTGGAGATGCTGCCCTATAGACTGGTAGAGACCAAGGTCTTTCGCAACCTCATGGCGGTGGCAGCCCCTCAGTATTCGGTGCCCAGCCGCCACTATTTTTCCCGATGTGCCGTCCCATCCCTTCATCAGAACGTGTCTCAGAACATCATCCGTGCCCTGACCAATGCTGTTTCTGAGAAGGTCCACCTATCCACGGACACGTGGACAAGTGCTGCCGGGCAGGGACACTATATCTCACTGACGGCACATTGGGTTAACTTTGTGGAGGTTGGGACCGAGTCTGACCCTGGGGCCGCTCATGTACTGCCCACACCGAGAATTGCGGGGCCTACCTCGGTCACGGTCTCTCAGACATACTATGCCTACTCCTCCGACAGTAGCTCTAGGCGCAGCAGCAGTGCTGTGGGTAAGCGCCAGCTTGCGGTGCTCAAACTGCTGAGCTTAGGTGACAAAAAGCACACCGCCCAAGAGCTGTTACAGGGCATCACGGCGCAGACCGATCTGTGGCTGGCACCTCAAGCCAGGCATGATTGTGTGTGACAATGGGCGTAACTAGGTGGCGGCTCTGCAACTTGGCAGACTGACACATGTTACATGCCTGGCCCACGTGTTCAATCTAATAGTTCAGCGGTTCATCAAGACATACCCCAATCTGTCTGATTTGCTCACCAAGGTGTGCCGCATCTGTGCGCATTTCCGCAAGTTGACCACAGATGCTGCCACTCACAGGGAAGCGCAGCACCGCCTACAACTGCCCGCTCACCGACTGTTGTGTGATGTGCCCACAAGATGGAATTTGACATTAAACATGTTTTCCAGAGTTTACCAGCAGCGCAGAGCGATTGTAAACTGCCAGATGTCAACTTCCACCAGAACTGGCAGTCAGGTCAGTCAGATTCCTCACGTCTACAATGAGGAGTGGATGTGGATGTCTGATATCTGCCAGGTGTTGACCAACTTTGAGGAGTCAACACAGATGGTCAGCGGCGATGCCGCCATTATCAGCCTCGCCATCCCGCTGCTTTGCCTGTAGAAAAACTCACTGCTCAGCATGAAGTCAGATGCTTTGCGCTTGTCACAAGAGACGGTGGAGGAAGATACGTTGCTTGATAGCCAGAGTACCCTCCAGTCTGTTTCTCAGCGCGTATCGGAGGAGGGGGGATGAGGATGAGGAGGAAGAGGAGGAGAATGTCGGCGAGACAGAAGAGGGTACCAGTGCTCAGTCCTTCTTAACTCTTGAGCCTGTATGGGCTGAAGAGGAGGACTTGGAGGAGGAGGAGGAAATGGAGAGTCAGGCCAGTGAGGAGGGGTAAATTCTTGCGTGTTGGGACTCTGGCGCACGAAGCAGATTTCATGTTAGGCTGCCTATCCTGTGACCCTCGCGTTAGAAGCATTTTTTCAAACACCGATTACTGGGTGTTCACTCTCCTGGACCCACGGTACAAGCAGAACCTTTCCACTCTCATCCCTGTAGAGGAAAGGAGTATGAGAGTGAATAAATATCAACAGGCCCTGGTGCACAAGCTGAAACAATCCTTCCCATCTGACACCGCTAGCGGCAGAGGGCATGGTTCTGTGGGCCAAGTTGCGAGGGAGAGGAGGCGAGCAGGCAGCTTGTCCAGCACTGGCAGGGGAATGCTCTCCAAGGCCTTTGCCAGTTTTATGTCACCCCAGCAAGACACTGTCACCTGTCCCCAGTCTAGGCAGAGTAGGGGGGTGCTGTACAGAAAGATGGTGAGGGAGTACCTAGCTGACCATACCAACATCCGTAGCGATCACTCTGCTACATACAACTACTGGGTTGCAAAGCTGGACACATGGCCTGAACTGGCGCTGTACGCCTTGGAGGTGCTGGCCTGCCCTGCCGCTAGCGTGTTGTCATAACGAGTACCCAAGCATTTTAGTGCTTGCTCATCTTTAATTGGCTCCTGACCTGTGATAGGCAGAGCATGGACACGTCCCCTTAGCTGCAGTAGAAAAGACACTCCCCTGGCCAGAGCAAGCTCTTTTTCCTTTTCCGTGTTCGAAAAATCCATGAAATTTATGGTCCCAAGATATTACCCTCCAGAAATACATCCAGGCCCCTTTTGAACTCTTTTAGTGAACTTACCATCACCACCTCCTTAGGCAGAGAGTTCCATAGTCTCACTTCTCTTACCGTAAAGAATCCTCTTCTATTTTTGTGTACAAACCTTCTTTTCTCCAGATGCAGAGGATGTCCCCTCGTCACATTCACAGTCCTGGGTATAAAATGATCATGGGAGAGATCTCTGTTCTGACCCCTGATATATTTATACATAGTTATTACATCTCCTCTCAGTTGTCTTTTTTCTTAAGTAAATAACCCTAATTTTGATAATCTTTCTGGGTATTGTAGTCCACCCATTCCAGTTATTACTTTAGTTGCCCTCCTCTAAACCCTCTCCAGTAGTGTTGAACGAGCATGCCTACGCTCGGGTCCGCTCCGTTTTCAGCCGAACACCGAGTGTACTCGAGCACAATCCCTTTTTTTTTCATTGAAGAATTCAAGGTGTAATTTTTTTCATTCACCGGCAAAGGGCGCAATGTAATGAAGAGGCTCCACTGCTGAGGAGAAGAAGCCTGAGGAGGAGGAGGTAAGTAAGTGGTTTGTGTTTGTTTTTTGTTTTTTTGTTTTGTTTTCTATTTTTCAGGATCGTGAATGCAGAGGACTACGTTGGATTCGGTGGATTATGTCGGACCAGCTTTTTTATTTTTTAAATACAATGGTCAAACAGGGGTCTGGGGGAGTGTTTATTTCAATAAAATATTTTATAAGTGTTTGTGTGTGTGTTTTTTTTACAACATTGCAGTTTTAGTAATCATGGCTATCTACAGACGGCCCTGATTACTAATACTGGGCTTAGTGCTTGCCGGTATGGCCAACACTAACCCCAACATCTATTACTCCGGCACCCACCGCCACCAGGGGCCAATAATCGTGTCCCTTCCCACCCTGGTAGTGCCAGGCTGCCGCTGATGGTTGTATCTGGCTAGAGAAGGAAAAAAGGGGGGACCCCACGCCATTTTTTAAAATTATTTAATTCTTTTTTTTTTTTAAAAATGGCGTGGGGTCCCCCCTTTTTTCCTTCTCCAGCCTAATACAACCAGCAGTGGCAGCCTGGCACTACCAGGGTGGAAAGGGACACAGTTATTGGCCCTTCCCAGCCTAATGGTACCAGTCTTCAGCTGCCCCAGAACCAGACCCTCAATTTAGAACGTCCGGTCCTGCGGGTACCCGGCTCTTCCCAACACCCCTGGTGGCTGTGGGTGCCGAGGTAATAGATGTTGGGGTTAGTGCTGGCCATACCGGCAATCACTAAGCCCAGTATTAGTAATCAGGGCTGTCTGTAGATAGCCATGATTACTAAAACTGCAATGTTGTAAAAAAACATATACACACTTATAAAATATTTTATTGAAATAAATACTCCCCCAGACCCCTGTTTGACCATTGTATTTAAAAAATAAAAAAGCTGGTCCGACGTAATCCACCGAATCTGACGTAGTCCTCAGCATTCACGATCCTGAAAAATAGAAAACAAACAAGCAAACAAAAAAATAAACAAACACATATAAAACAATTACCTCCTTAGGCTTCTTCTTTGTAGTGATTCCTCCCGTCCAGCAGGTGGCGCTGTGGTACAACTTACCACTCTGTGCGCCGTCTTCCGGCTGGACGGGAGGAGGGAGCTGCCAGGGAAGGTAAGTAGTGTCTCTGTCTGTTTGTTTTTTCTTCCGAGCGGGGGGTGCCTGGTTTACTCCCATAGACTTCAATTATGCTTGGGTGCTCGGCCAAGCACTCGAGCAACCCTGAGTGCTCGGCCAGAGCACCCGAGCGTACGAGCACTGCTGTGCTCAATCATCAGTACTCTCCAGTTCTGCTATGTCTGCCTTGATCACAGGAGCCCAGAATTGTACACAGAACTCCATGCGTGGTCTGACTAGTGATCTGTAAAGTGGCAGGACTAAGTTCTCATCACGGGCATCTATGCCCCTTTTGATGCAACCCATTATCTTATTGGCCTTGGCAGCAGCTGTCTGACACTGGTTTCTACAGCTTAGTTTGCTGTTCACTAAAATTCCTAGGTCCTTTTCCATGTCAGAGTTACCCAATGTTTTACCATTTAGTATGTACTGGTGACTTGCATTATTCCTTCCCATATGCATAACCTTACATTTGTCAGTGTTAAACCTCATCTGCAACTTCTCTGCCCAAGCCTCCAGTCTATCCAGATTCATCTGTAGCAGTGTACTGTCCTCTTCTGTGTTAATTACTTTACACAGTTTAGTGTCATCTGCAAAAATTGATATTTTACTGTGCAAGCCTTCTACAAGATCATTAATAAATATATTTAAGAGAATAGGGCCCAACACACCCCTGTGGTACCCCACTAGTGACAGTGACTCAATCTGAGTATGTGCCCTTAATAACCACCCTCTGTTTTCTATCACTGAGCCAGTTACTTACCCACATACAGACATTTTCTCCCAGTCCAAGCATTCTCATTTTATATACTAACCTTTTATGCGGTACAGTGTCAAATGCTTTGGAGAAGTCCAGATATACGACATCCATTAATTCGCCTCAGTCAAGTCTAGAACTTACCTCCTCATAGAAACTGATTAAATTGGTTTGACATGACCGATCCCCCATGAAGCCATTCCGATATGGAGTTATTTGCTTGTTTTCATTGAGGTACTCCAAGATAGCATCTCTTAGAAAACCTTCAAACAGTTTACCCACAAATTAAACTTACCGGCCTATAGTTTCCAGGCTCTGATTTTGGAACACTCCCTGTCAGTATAGAGTGCTTAAATATCAGAAATAAGGGTCTGGATATGACATTACATAATTCTTTTAGTATATGGAGGGGTATGCCATCCGGTCCTGGCGATTTGTCTATTTTAATCTTTTTAAGACACAGCTCTTCTTCCTGGGTCAGACAGGGCACTTTTAATGGGGAATTTACTTTTATATTCTGCATTTCATCTGACAGTTTATTTTCCTCAGTGAATACAGTGGAGAAAAAGATATTAAGGAGCTTTGATTTCTCCTCATCGCTCTCTGCAACTTCCCCCTCATTACTCTGTAAGGGGCCGACACCTTCAGGTTTATACTTTTTACCATTTATATAATTGAAGAACATTTTAAGGTTAGTTTTACTCTCTTTGGCGATTAATCTCTTGGCTTCTAGTTTGGCTGCTTTTATTTGTCTTTTACATATTCTAATTTTTTCTTTATAGTTTTTCAATACTTCCTCGCTCCCCTCCTGTTTTATTGATTTTAATGCTTTCTGTTTGTCATTTATTGCTTTTTTTACAGTTCTATTTATCCACATTGTTTTTTTTCTTGTTTCTTAACCTTTTATTCCTATAAGGTATGTACCTCCCACAATTAGACATTAGTATGCTTTTAAAATCTCTCATCTTGTGGCTGTATATTTATTTTTGAGGATTTTTTCCCAGTTCGTGGTAACAAATCATATTTTCTCCTAAAATGGCTGCTGCACAGCCCGCCCATCAGCGCCGGTGACGTCACCGGCCTCACTGCCGAGCGGAAGCCTCCGCCTGGCAGAGCCAGGTACATCACCGGAACTGGGCTAAATGCCTTTGCCCTGCGCTAATTAGCGCAGGGCAAAGGAGGGCATCGGAGCAGGAGATGGTCCGATGCCCTGTTCAGGCGGGCTGCCTGGGTTAATTTAAAGGTATGTCCGGGTTCTGCTCTGAACCCGGACAACCCCTTTAATTCAAAGTGTAGAGAAAGGATATGGGGGCATTATCCACACTATAGGAAGAGAGTAGGGACCAATAGGAGAGTGTAAAGCCTAGGTAATAGGCGCGATTACTAACACACCTTTCTGCACTAATTGCACTATATGATAGTTCAGTAATTCCAACAACCCTTGCTTGTTATTGGGGTGAAATTACATTGTCATACAGCCATTTTTGGGGAGTATTAATAGGAAATATAAGTATGTGTTATTAGCCGTTCTGTGGTGAATTTATTTACATTTAATTATTTTAATTTACTGTATGACAGACATGTAACAGGCCCTTCAAAAGGAACGGGCAGTGGCCAAAATGTTTCTGGCAGAGGCAGAAGTAACAGCAGAAGAAGGGAGGGCTTGCAGCAGGAGTGGCCGCGAGTGACCTGAGCTCCCAGTGAGCCTACCTGCCCAGAAAGTATCAGTGTAGGGTTTCACGAAGGCAGCAGTAACAGGCAGACATCATGGAGTGTTAAGGGGAAAATACTCGACCCAGACACACCACAGCAGTATGCAGTGGAGATGGAGGCAGGGAATCCCTCCGAGTCACTTTGGGAAAATTGCCTGATGCATGTTCAGTTGCTCACGTAGTGACAGCTGAATTGTCACCATTTGCTCCCCTCAATGTTAGACCCTCACTATTGGTCCAAAATGGGGGTCTTTTTTCCACCAAATGAGCGGGAGGACAAACTGAACTACTATCGAGACATCCTATGTAGTCAGCTGACCGTTGACTATGTGTACCCACTGTCATGTCTGCTGTGGGGAGGGGGGGGGGTGTGACAGGACAAGTACCAGCTCCATCATCAGCAACTTAAGTCTAGAGTCTCTGATGAGCAGTTTTCTTCACCCGCCTAGTGAGGAAACTACTCACCAGTAGCAACTATAGCTACAAATGGAGCAGGATCTGAACCAGCAGATGGTAGCATACTTAAACTGTACCCTGCCACCCACATCAAAGATCCCCTGGACTATTGATTTGTGGCCCCAACTGGCCGAGTTTGCCATGGACAAGCTCCCCTGCCCGGCCAGTAGTGTGGCATCAGAGCGGGTGTTTAGTGTGGCAGGGGCCATAGTTACCCCAAGGAGAACTTGCATTTCCACCCAAAATGTGGAGAGACTGACCTTTGTGAAGATGAATTGGGCATGGATCAGCCAGGATTTCCACACACCAGTGCCTGATGCATCAGACTAGATCCTCCATGGTGCCACACCCACACTTTGTCAAAAGAGAACTGTTTCTCCTGGCTACCTTCTTCAGCTACTATTGTGATGCTGGCAACCACTTGATGCCACACATCTGCTGCCAGGTGTTCCTACTGCCTCCCAACATCATGTGCTTGTACTGGCTAGGCTTTTGCCCCCAACCTCCCCACTCATTCACTGGGCCACAATGTGGTCTCCTCATGCTGCCGCCACCCAAAACTCTGTGGTTTTCTTATGCTGCTGCCACCTTAACACTCTATCACTGGGCCACTCTATGGTCTCTTCATGCTGTTGTTAACTCACCACTTTGTGGGCTCTTCATGCTGCTGTTAACTCACCATTCTGTGGTTTCCTCATGCTGCTGCCACCTCAGCACTCCGTGGTCTCCTCATGCTGCTGCCACCTCAACACTCTGTCACTGGGCAACTCTGTGGTCTCTTTATCCTGTTATCAACTCACCACTCTGTGTGGTCTCCTCATGCTGCTACCACCTCAACACTGTAGTTTCCTCATGCTGCTACCACCTCAACGCTCTGTCACTGGGCCACTCTGTAGTTTCCTTATGCTGCTTCCAACTCAACACTCTGTGGTCTCCTCATGCTGCTGCCACCTCAATAATCTGTCACTTGGCAACTCTATGGTCTCCTCATACTGCTGTCAACTCACCACTATATGGTCTTCTCAGGCTGCTGCCAACTCAACACTGTGTAGTTTTCTCATGCTGCTGCCACCTCAACACTCAGTCACTGGGCCACTCTGTGGTTTTCTCATGCTGCTGTCAACTTACCACTGTGTGGTTTCCTTGTGCTGCTGCCACCTCAACACTCTGTCACTTGGCCACTCTGTGGTCTCCTCATGCTGCTGTTAACTCCCCATTCTGTGGTCTTCTCATGCTGCTGCCACTTCAACACTCTGTAGTTCCCTCATGCTGCTGCCAACTAAACTCTATGATGTCTCCTCATGTTGCTGCCACCTCAATACTCTGTGGTTTCCTCATGATGCTGCCAATTCAACACAATTTGGTCTCCTCATGCTCCTGCCAACTCAACACTATGTCACTGAGCCACTCTGTGGTCTCCTCATGCTGCTGCCACCCCAACACTCTGTAGTTTCCTCATGCTGCTGCCAACTCAACACTATGTGGTCTCCTCATGCTGCTGCCACCTCAACACTCTGTGGTCTCCTCATGCTGCTCCCACCTTTCACTCTAAAGTACAATCTTGGGCCACTGCATGGTTCTTTATTCCTGACGCTACATTGACCTGTAAGTTCACGCTTTAGTTCTCTGGTCAGTTTTGGCCCTGTACCTGACCAAATATGTGAAGTTTGAAGTAATTCTAACAGTGATGCCTTTCACCTGCCTGTCATACTGACTAACAGTAACTTTTCCACTACGACAGCAGACTACATATGCATGTTTTTGCATTGCACAGTGTTCCACACCAATATACAGGCTCTCTGCAGCCGGGAAATAGATGATATTTAACCACTTCCCATCCAGGCCATTTACCCCCTTCCTGACCAGGCCTAATTTTGCAAATCTGACATGTGTGACTTCATGTGGTAATAACTTTGGAACGCTTTTACTTATCCAAGTGATTCTGAGATTGTTTTCTCACATTGTGACACATTGTACTTCAAGTTAATGGTTAAATTTGAGTCGATAAGTTTTAATTTTATTTATTAAAAAAATCCAAAAGTTAACGAAAATTTGAAAAAATTCACTGTTTTCTACATTTGAATCTCTCTGCTTTTAAGTGATACCCCATAAAATCCTTTTAATTTACATTCCCCATATGTCTACTTTGTGTTGACATCATTTTGGTAGTGTCATTTTATTTTTTTAGGACAGTAGAAGGTTTCGAATTTTAGACGCAATTTTTGCAAATTTGCAAAATCAAAGGAGCAGTTCAGTTCTGAAGTCAGTTTGTGAGGCTTACATAATAAAAACCACCTATAAATTACCCCATTTTAGAAACTACACCCCTCAAACTATTCAAAACTGGTTTTAGAAATGTTGTTAACCCTTTAAGTATTCCACAGGAATTAAAGCAAAATAAAGCAATTTCAAAATTTCACTTTTTTTGCAGATTTTCCATTTTAATCATTTTTTTCCTGTAACACATCAACGGTTAACAACAAAACAAAACTCAATATTTATTACCCCGATTCTGCAGTTTGCAGAAACATCCCACATGTGGTCGTAAACTGTTATTTGGGGATACGCCAGGGCTCAGAAGGGGAGGAGCAGCATCTGCATTTTCTAACATGGAATTTTTTGTCATGGTTTTTAGGAGCGATAACGTTTTAATTTTTTTGTGAACTGAACTGCGTGAGGTCTTATTTTTTGTGGGACAAGCTGTTCTTTTTATTGGCGCCATTTTGGGGTACATCCGGCTTTCTGATCACTTTTTAATCTAATTTTTGGGAGGTTAACTAAAAAAAAAAAAACCTATTTAGGGGCATTTTTCTATATTTTTTTTACACCGTTCACTTGATGGGGTAGATCATGTGATATTTTTGTAGAGCCAGTTGTTACGGACGCAACAATACCAAATATGTCTATTTTTTTTTTGTGTGTGTGTTTTACACAATAAGAGCATTTTTAGAAAAAAATCATGCTTTTGTGTTGCAATTTTTTAAGAGCCATTTTTTTCATTTTTCTGGCTATGATCTTGTGTGGGGGCTCATTTTTTGTGGGATGAGGTGACGTTTTTATTGATATCATTTTGGGATGCATACAAGTTTTTGATTGTTTGATATTATGTTTTTTGGTAGGTGAGGCGACAAAAGAAAGCTGTTTTGGCATAATTTTTTATTAGATTTTTTTACGCAGTTCACTTGATGGGGTAGATCATGTGATATTTTTATAGAACCGGTCGTTTCGGACGCAGTGATACCAAATATGACTATTTTATTTATTTATTTTTATTTGTAACATTTTTTTAATGACACATTTGAGGGAAAATTATTTTTTTTATATCTGATTTTTTTTATATAATACTAATATATAATAATTTTTTTATTATCTTTTTATTTTTTATTTTACACTTTGTGTCCCCCATAAGGTCATACAAGACCTCAGGGGGACATTTAACTTCACTTATTTATTTATTTATTTATTTATTTTACCCTTGATTTCTCCTGTAACTGGGGCTGACATAGTAGCCCCAGTTACAGGGGAAATACATCCCCAGAGAGTCTGTACAGCATAATACTATGCTGTACAGCCTCAGTGCAGGGCTGATCGGGTCTATGAGAGACCCAGCAGCTCCTGCACGCTCCCGGCCCTGGCGATCACGTGACCACCTGGCCGGAACAGGAAGTGCAATAGCACTTCCTGCTCTGTATACACAGCACTCGGTGAGCGCTGTGTATACAGCGATCTACAAGGCAGGGACCCCACTGGGAACGGTCCCTGCCTTCTCTTTGGGGTACCCTGCTGTCACTGACAGCAGGTACCCCACTGTGCAGCTGCACGATTAGCGTGCAGCTGCTATTTCTGAATGGACGTTCAGAAACGTCCATTCAGAAATAGATAACCACTTCACGGACGTTTATTTACTATGGGCGGACGTGAAGTGGTTAACATCCTTTGTCTGGATAGAATCCAATTCTTTGGAAAATTCGGCGAAGTGTCCAACTCAAATTGTTGAAAACTTTGGTCATCTCTAATATCCATCCCCATGTACCCAAATAATGTATGTTCTTCAAGCAGTCCCAATTTTTTTGGACTGTTCACGCAATTTCTGTGGAATGGTAAGCCACCATGCCTCCTGTATAGACTATTAATTCTGAAGTCTTACCTATCAAACACGGCTTTTCCTGACCCTTTATACTACAGGGTAAATCACTTGAGTATATGGGTGGCCCTCACTTGGGTTAATGATCCTTCTCCACGTATCGAAGAAGAACGTGACCGTCTCTCATGTGAACAGACCGCTTTCTTATGGAGCACCCATACATCATGTTTCATATCTCCCAAGCTAAGCCCAACTGGTAGAGGAACTACAATAGTCTTGATTAACTAAACCATGCTCCTTTTCTTTGATGACAACACTAAGACTATTCCCACATTTGATAAAGGGTCGTCAACCATTATAGTCGTTGTGGGACAAATTAACTACCATAACTGTAGCTGAAAAACAATTACAAAAATTGTATTAAAAAATATATGATTTAAACAATAGGTAATTTTCTCCCCTTTAAATAGAATATGCAATCACATGTTTTCAGAGTAATCTGCAGGCAGCATTGTATAGAGTAGGGAAGAATAGCAGATTAATTTCGAGCTTGTGTAAATCCCATTGCCTGGTCGTACCCATATTGTGGGCTGTAAATTAAAATGCAATCCAGATGATATGGTGTGGTGCAGA
The DNA here is from genome assembly GCA_900303285.1 of Rhinella marina. Taxonomy (NCBI): domain Eukaryota; kingdom Metazoa; phylum Chordata; class Amphibia; order Anura; family Bufonidae; genus Rhinella; species Rhinella marina. Next base: position 19,312 of record ONZH01012897.1, read on the forward strand.
ACGGATGCATGGATCTGAAACCCACAGAGTGCTTTGGATCGTATTGCGGACCACGTTCAAGTGAATGGGTCCACGTCCGCAGACAGTGGGCACGCAGTCGGTACCCGTGCATTGCGGACCACAATTTGCAATCCACAGCATGTCCCAGTCGGCACACATCACAACCAGACCTCCCATCATGCCCTCTGTGAGAATCCCTGTCAGAATGGTTGTGATAGAAAAACAGCTCAGCACTTAATCCACAGCTGTACTGCAGTGAGCAAAAGTGAATGATACTGCTACTACCTGTTTTTTTTCCAAAACAGATCAGTACCTAAACTAACTTTTTTCCACTTTGTATACACTAGTGTCAAGAAAACTGACACATTCTTGATCATGAGTTATTGTGAACTTTAAAGGGGTTGTCCGGGTTCAGAGCTGAACCCGGACATACCTTTCAATTCACCCAGGCAGCCCGCCTGAACAGGGCATCGGAGCATCCTATGCTCCGATGCCCTCCTTTGCCCTGCGCTAATTAGCACAGGGCAAAGGAATTTAGCCCGGTTCCGGTGACGTACCGGGCTCTGCCAGGCGGAGGCGTCCGCCCAGTAGTGAGCCCGGGACGTAATCGGCACTGATGGGCGGGCTTTAGCGCTGCCCTAGCCATTCAAATGGCTAGGGCAGCGCTAAAGACGGCCCATTATGGCCGGTGACACCGCCCGGCAGTGAATGTTTATAAACAAAAGAGCCCTTGCCCTGCGCGATCCAGCGCAGGGCAAGGGAGGGCATCGGAGCATGAGATGCTCCGATGCCCTGTTCAGGAGGGCTGCGGGCGTCAAAACCTGGGTATGTCCGGGTTCAGCTCTGAACCCGGACAACCCCTTTAAATTAGTGTAGATGTTATTTAATGTTTCAAAAAAGGTCCGAAGGGATTCCAGTGGCCCCGACCATAAAATGATGGATACAATATAATGTGGTAAATTTAGAGCCATATCCAATACAACCTCACAGGAGAGAATTGCTCTACAGTTTCTAATGCATGATGATATTTTGATAATGAAACCAGCGGACAAATAGGGTACAGTTATAGTAATGGATAAATCTAGATACATCTGTGAAATTATGCGTTACTTGTCTGATTTTCTGTGTTTTGGATAAAAATCCTGTTTTTCACATAAAAAGAAAATAGTTAATGTGATTAATCATAATTTGGGAGTGATTGACCAGAAAATGTTTACATTCTTAATGAACCTTTCACCAGTGACTCCAGTTTTTATGTATTGCTCAAGGTACATAAAACTGTAATTGATCCTCCAGGTGGCATTTGTAAAATCCTATATTTCTGTATATCACCCAGGGGCGTAGCTAATGGCTCATGGGCCCTGGTACAAGAGTTCAGCAGGGGCCCCTTTTCTCAGTGCTTTGTGGCCAGGGGCAGGGAAGTACGTAGCCTTTGTGCTGCCTGAGGCAAAAATTGAAATCACCCCCCCCATGCCAAATTCTTCACATAACCCCTTCCCTCCAGCCAGAGGTGTAACTTGATCAGCATGTACTTTCTATAATATCAGTGTTTTCTAGACATGAGTAAATCATGCAAAATTTTATTCGCCGAACATTCGCCAAACTTTTCCTTACATTCGACGAATGGATTTGTTGAATTTGCGTACAAAATATACGTAATTATATGGCTTTTAGCAAACATTCGCGCACTAATAACGAACATTCAGGTAAAAAAGGTACGCATCCTCTTTGAACACATACGCATGAGCGTACAAATTGCGTACAAAAATGATGGGCTTTGCTGGAGAAGAATGGTGGAGCAGGAGGAATGCTCTGAGTCTGATCCCTGGCCTCATATGGATACTGTATCAGCAGATGACAGCAGATCATCCGGCTGAGACTGAGATGAGCGTGCCATCCACTCCACTACCTCATCCACTTTCTCCTCCACTACAATTTTGCGCCATAATGGGTTAGCCTGGTGGAACAAAGGCCAAGTATTGTGAATACTACTAGTAGATGCTCCAGCTACAGGTCCTTTGGCATTTCTGCCTTGTGCCAACTTCTCCTTTTTTTTAGAGCTCGAGGTCTGGCTGCAACTGGACCCCTTTTGCTTATCCATTCCAGACATTTTTCAATTCACTCTGTGGCCCTGCAGCTGGTCTTTGTCCCTGTATCTCACTGTCTCTCCCTATCTCTCCCTGTCTCTCTTTCCCTGCCTGATTAATTACTAGCCCTGCACTGGCCCTGCACTTGCCCTGCAGTATCCCTGATATCTGTAATATGGATTCCCAGAGCAATTACACCCCAATTTTCACAAAACAGGTCTCAGAGTCTCAGAACTTCACACACAGTGCTTCTGCTCATCTCAGCAGTCGCAGCAGAAGTGATGCGTCACTGGCTTACCGAGCCTGAGCCAATCAGAGCAAGCCCTGCCCACTAGGTCAGGTGACCGCTTTCTTCCCGGGCTTTTGAGCACGATAAACGAACTAACAGTAAAAGTTTGCTAATAAATTGATTTCGTACGCAACAGTGTATAGAGTAACTTATACGTAGCAATAGCGTATAATTTATAGGACAAACTACGTAGCGAATGCGTACAAAACCGAAGCTAATCACCTAATATTCGGATTTGCTTCAGTGCTGAAAAGTTCCAAGATTCGATACGAATCAACGAATCGACGAATCGCTTTGCTCATCTCTAGTGTTTTCTTATGTGGCACAAGGGTCATTGGGCCCCCTCAGGCTCCTGGGCCCGGCAGCGACTGCTACCTCTGCACCCCCTATAGCTACGCCCCTGTTATCACCTTTGGCAATACTACTGGAGAAAGTTCTCATGCCACTGGTAAAGTATACTGAATCATTCTTATTAGACACCTCTCATTTTCTGAGGATGGCTCATGCACTAGGTCCATTGCCAAGTGATTGCTGGCTTGTTACTAGTGATGATCGAGAACCCCGATGTTCGGGTGCTCAGGTGCTCTGACCGAACACTAGGTGGTGCTCGAGTGCTCGGCCGAGCACCCGAGTATAATGGAAGTCAATGGGAGAAGACCAGGCACCCCCTGCTCGGATGAGGCAGGTTGTCTGGTCCATAGGGAAAATGGTGGAAAAACCACATAAAATGGTTAGGGAACAGCATGGGGAGGATGTCTGGATGCATCTTGGACACTGAAGTCGCTGTTATTAAAGATGATTGCCGACTATTACGCCACTTTTACGGAATGACAAAAATACTCCCCAAAAACCCAAGATAGCATCGATTTTACAGGAAATATTGTTAGGAAACATAGAATTACTTGTACGTTAAGATCAAGTGCTGCCAAAAATTACACGGATGAGGCACTCCCATCACATAAAGGAGGGCCTCATTCACATTGTCGTATAATTATGGGACTCCGACACTCATAAAGCCTATGCACTAAGTGAAAGGGCTGCCAAAAATTACAAGGAACAGGCACTCCAATAAACCCTTTATTACACATAAAGGAGGGCATCAGAGACACCCGTGAAAAATTATCATTGATGGCCTGCTGCTGACACTCCAAAACAATAGGGGTGACATAATGCTGCTGCGCAGACCGTAAAAAAAATTAAGGGTGACACGCTGCTGCCGAGCTGACCGTCCCAAAAATTTAAGGGTGACACTCTGCTGCCGAGCTGACCATCCCAAAAATTTAAGTGTGACATGCTAATGCCGAGCTGACCGTCGAAAAAATTATATTCTTGAAGTGACATTCTGCTGAAGAGCAGATCGAAGAAGAAATGACCAGGGCACGGGTTATGTTTATGGACACATGCTGGTGTAAGGCGGAGACGGCACACTTGGAAAAATAGTGGTGACTGGTGACTGCGTAACGAGGGACAGCTGCTGCCATCAGGCTGCTAAAAGCCTCGGTGTCCACCAGCCTAAACGGCAACATTTCCAGGGCTAGCAATTTAGAAAGTTGTGCGTTTAGAGCTATGGCATGTGGGTGGGTGGCAGGGTATTTGCGCTTGTGTTCAAATGCCTGAGGTAAGGACATTTGAACGCTGCGCTGGGACACTGAAGTGGACGTGCTGGCTGATGGTTCTTGCGACAGTCCAGGTGCAGGGCGGGAGGCATCTGGGCCTGCGTCTTGGACAGCACGTAACATAGGGGAAGAGGAGGCAGTGGTGTGACCTGCAGTCACAGATCGTGGACCCAGGCGTTCGGCCCACCTTTTAGGGTGCTTTGCTGACATGTGGCGGCTCATGCTGGTGGTGGCCAGGTTGCTGGTGTTTACGCCCCTGCTCATCTTGGTACGGCACAGGTTACAAATTACAATACGTTTACTTTCCTCAAAAAAACGCCAGACTGCGGAACACCTAACCCTTGGCAAGGGAGTTTGCCGCAAGGGGCTGCTCTGGGGAACTGTTGCGGGCCTGGTTGGCATGGCCTGCCTTCTCCCTTTTGCCACCCCACTGCCTCTTCCAGCCTGTTGTGCTGCTGCGGATCCCTGCCCCTCTGTACTGCTGTCCTCGCTCGGCTTGCCACCTTCCCTGGTTGGGTCAGCTATTTGATAGTCCACAACCTCCTCTTCCACATCCTTATTCTGGTCCTCCTGACATGGTGAACTAACAAGAACCTGACTTAACTGCGTCTCATCCTCATCCACAACCTCTTGAGACACTAATTGCCCTTGACTTATTGGCAACTATGTCTCATCATCATCATGCACCTTGTGAAACACTAGCTGCCATTCCCCACCGTCATCTTTTTCAGACTGTGTTTGCTCAATAGGTTGGGAATCAGGGCACAATATCTCCTCATGTCCCACTTCAAGCGGCCTTGGCGAGAGGCCCCAGCCAAGGAACGGTGATGAAAAAAGCTCCTCGGAATATCCCAATGTGGGATTAGTTCTTTGCCCAGACTCTGCATGGTGGGAGGAAGGAGGATCATGGTGAGGATGCGGTTGCCGAGAGTCTTGGCTACTGAGACTGGACTTCGTGGAAGAGGGGGTGGTGCTGAACCGACTGGAAGCATTATCAGCTGAAATCCAACCGACTACCTGCTCACACTGGTGTGGCGACAAGAATTGTGTCTTGCGCCGCCCTGCAAACTGTGACATGAAGCTAGGAGTTTTGGATGACTTTGTTTCTTGGGCTCTGCCAGCAGGCACAGTTTCACCGCGTCGAGAGCCATGGCCTCTGTGTTCACCATCAACAGCACTCCCACTTCCCCTCCCTTAGTACTCGCCTTGCGCATATGGTATAGTATATATGCAACTTGGTCACAACTACAGTACTGCAGATTTTTACAAACTGTATGATCAGAAAAATTTAAACGAATGTCCAATATTCTGAATGCGCAAACGTTATAGAGCAGCCGCAAATGAGGAACTGCGGCCTAAATTAACGGTATTAGATGTAATAACGGATGTCAGCTACATAGACGGTTGAACGGTTGTAATACGCTGTGCACCTAGCGTAACTTTTTGCCACCCAAAAAAAAAAAAAAAGCAGACGTGTTTCACAATGGACTTTTTTCTTTTTGGAAAAGAAACAATCTTTCTACCTACCCAAATCCAATCCCTATAGTTTAATTCCCTCCTTGGGCAAATTAAACTGCAGACGCAAATGAGGAACTGCGGCCTAAATTAACGGTATTAAATGTAACAACGGATGTCTGCTGCATAGACTTTTGAATGGTTCTAATATGCTGTGCACCTAGTGTTACTGACAGGGCACACTTGGGTTCTTTTTGCCACCAAAAAAAAAAAATAATGCAGGATTTAACACTGGACTTTTGTGTCTTTTGAACAATGATACTAACCCTGCCTATAGAAATTCTATCCCTACACAAGTGCCCCCTTGCACAAATGTTATACAGCAAGACGCAAAAGAAGTACTGCGGGCTTAACAGCAGAAATTATAGCAATGTATGTCAGGTATATAGTATACAGAGAGTGTCCTACAGCATGCAGCAGCAGCACATGTGGCATTAATGGCAGGCCACCTAGTGCTATTTTCATCACCTTTAAACACCCCAAATATAATAAAATATTGCTTTGTGCCAGATACAATAGCCCTTAAAAGGGCTTTTGGGTCTTTTTTGAGCGATTTCTATCCCTGCCTAGTGTGCTTCTCTCCCTACAGTGTATGTCCCTCCTTGCTGCAGCAGCGTATGTGGCGTTAATGGCAGGCCACCTAGCGCTATTTTCAACACCTTTAAAGTCCTCCAAAATAATAAAATGTAGGTTTGTGCCAGATATAATAGCCTTTAAAAGGTCTTTTGGTTTTTTTGAGCGATTTCTATCCCTGCCTAGCGTGCTTCTCTCCCTACACTGTCTGTCCGTGCATGCAGCAGCTCTCCTTGTCTAACACTGGCCGGGTCACATGTCACCGGGTGCTAAAAAGCACCCGGTGACATGTGACCCGGCCAGCCAATCAGTGTAATGCCAGTAGCTAAGATGTCTACTGGCATTACACTGAATGCCATCCCTCCCCGCACGATAATTAGCTAATTAGCGTGCAGGGAGGTAACTCGATCCCGAGCACCGCCATGTTCGGCCGAATAGTGTATTCGGCTGAACATGTTCGCTCAACACTAATTATGAGGAGTCCTCAAGGGGATGATGGAGGGTGTAGTGGGCAAAGTTTTTGGCCCAGGAAAGGGTGTAGTAGGCATTTACATTTCCAGCTGGTCTTGCATCACACAGCGCTACAGGAAATGTTGTGGCTGCAGCTCATCTACAACCACAACCTGTAAGTTCATGTTGAAAACAATAGAGAGCATCAGGAGCATTGAGACTGAAGTGAGGACTATGAAATTTAATGACATTTTAGGATCTCGCACAACTCAAGTTAAATTATTTTAAAGAACATAGACTGATTGGACCTTTCCTCTTGGCTTAACAGGGTCCGTTTTTTACGTTTCCTTATGGCTCAAGATATCCCAAGAGAGACAGACACACTGGTGCAGCTTCTGACCAGGTATGGTGTTCTCCTGATATGGGCCTGCCGGTTTTTGTAGGATGCAGGTCAGTGTTAGTGTAGGACTCATCCGATTGGAAGCCACCTTGATCGTTGGTGGATGAGCCCGACATATTTATGATCATTTATATGCGCTAAGAGCTTCCACTTTATCTACATAGCAGTTATGCTTTTGCTTCTTCACATGTTCATTTCATGTTCATTTTATGTCTCATGGCTCATCTAGTGCTGCTGCCATTTTCTGTTTAGTATATATATATATATATATATATATACACTCACTGGCCACTTTATTAGGTACACCTGTCCAACTGCTCGTTAACACTTAATTTCTAATCAGCCAATCACATGGCGGCAACTCAGTGCATTTAGGCATGTAGACATGGTCAAGACAATCTCCTGCAGTTCAAACCGAGCATCAGTATGGGGAAGAAAGGTGATTTGAGTGCCTTTGAACGTGGCATGGTTGTTGGTGCCAGAAGGGCTGGTCTGAGTATTTCAGAAACTGCTGATCTACTGGGATTTTCACGCACAACCATCTCTAGGGTTTACAGAAAATGGTCCAAAAAAGAAAAAAACATCCAGTGAGCGGCAGTTCTGTGGGCGGAAATGCCTTGTTGATGCCAGAGGTCAGAGGAGAATGGGCAGACTGGTTCGAGCTGATAGAAAGGCAACAGTGACTCAAATTGCCACCCGTTACAACCAAGGTAGGCAGAAGAGCATCTCTGAACGCACAGTACGTCGAACTTTGAGGCAGATGGGCTGCAGCAGCAGAAGACCACACCGGGTGCCACTCCTTTCAGCTAAGAACAGGAAACTGAGGCTACAATTTGCACAAGCTCATCGAAATTGGACAGTAGAAGATTGGAAAAACGTTGCCTGGTCTGATGAGTCTCGATTTCTGCTGCGACATTCAGATGGTAGGGTCAGAATTTGGCGTCAACAACATGAAAGCAGGGATCCATCCTGCCTTGTATCAACGGTTCAAGCTGGTGGTGGTGGTGTCATGGTGTGGGGAATATTTTCTTGGCACTCTTTGGGCCCCTTGGTACCAATTGAGCATCGTTGCAACGCCACAGCCTACCTGAGTATTGTTGCTGACCATGTCCATCCCTTTATGACCACAATGTACCCAACATCTGATGGCTACTTTCAGCAGGATAATGCGCCATGTCATAAAGCTGGAATCATCTCAGACTGGTTTCTTGAACATGACAATGACTTCACTGTACTCAAATGGCCTCCACAGTCACCAGATCTCAATCCAATAGAGCATCTTTGGGATGTGGTGGAACGGGAGATTCGCATCATGGATGTGCAGCCGACAAATCTGCGGCAACTGTGTGATGCCATCTTGTCAATATGGACCAAAATCTCTGAGGAATGCTTCCAGCACCTTGTTGAATCTATGCCACGAAGAATTGAGGCAGTTCTGAAGGCAAAAGGGGGTCCAACCCGTTACTAGCATGGTGTACCTAATAAAGTGGCCGGTGAGTGTATATATATATATATATATATATATTGTGAGCCAAAACCAGGTGCGGGTCTGATCTCTGTTTAGTGTCCACTCCTGGTTTTGGCTCGCAATAACTGATGGAAATAACTGATCAAATAACTGATATATAAACAACAGCTTACTCTGTAGGACATTTTTTTCAAACCTGGTCATCTTGTGTACTCATCTTGGAATATACTTAGCCTGGAGGAAACACGTGAAAGGATTCATGTCTGGTAAAGTGAAAAGACAAGGAATAAAACATCTGTACATACTCACACTAATGGGGTCATTTATCAAACTGGTGTAAAGTAGACCTGGCTTAGTTGTCCATAGCAACCAATCAAATTGCACCTTTCATTTTCGATAGTTCCTTTGTTAAATAAAATGATGAATCTGATTGGCTGCTGTGGGCTGCTAAGCTAGTTCTACTTTACACTAGTTTGATAAATGACCCCACAAATCTTTATATATTTGATACAGGATTCATCCACGAGAATATGCACATCTGTTGGCTTTTCTCTTTGCTATTGGGGTAACTAACAAGCGTTTGGATATTCTGCCCAATGTGACTCTGGGATATCACATATATGACTCTTGTGGACATGTGAATAAAGTTATAAAAGATGTTCTGCAGATACTGTCCGGACACACGGTGACAGCTCCAAACTACTCATGTATGGAGAAGGATGCAGTGGTCGGTTTTATTGGAGACTTACGTTCTGAGACAACTCTACCGATGGTCCGGCTGTTAAGCGTATATGGATATACACAGGTGAGTGCAAGATACTCAGAAGAAATATTCTTAGACATGACTAGTCAGCAGGGTTAATCCTGCTGTTTAAAATGATATCTGTAATAAGAAAGATTAGCTGTTCTACAGATATGGCTCGAGTTTATGAGTAGATTATGCCGTCATTGCACAAAAAAGGTGAGGCAAGCTCCTCAGTACACCAATGCCACCCCCCCCCTCCCTTCCATTCCTTTGAGTTACAGGTCTTGGCATCCTTATTGTGTTAATGACCTGGCCTTGTAAAACTGCATAAGCATCATTGCTTCCGTGTCCAACTCATTCGAATTTCGGCATTTCCAAGTGGAAAGGAACATCATTGAAATATCTGCAGTAAGCATTTCAGCAGCAAGTTTATCCAAAATAAATTGTGATATGTATACACTAGAGATGAGCGAATATTAAAATGCTCGTCTGCTCGGTACTCGGCATGAACTTTTCCAAAAGTTCGTATATTCGTACCGAATAACGAACCCTATTGAAGTCAATGGGAGATACGAGTATTTTTGCAGGAGACCCAAGTTCTTCACAGGCAAAGTTGCCTAAACACCTAAAAACCTCTGAAAGTGATGGAAACACCACGGAAATGGATAGAGAACACCAGGGGCAGCATGCATGAAGCAGGCAGAGACAGTGCAAGGAGCGACAGGACCTTGTCCGATAAAGCATACGCTATTGCTACGTATAATTTACTCTATATGCTGTTGTGTATGAATAAAAGACAGTGAAACCATTACCACTTGCAAGCATAGAGAAGCTGTCACTCAACTTTCTGAGATTTTTGAATGACAACTTGTTGATCAGGACTCTAAGAAAGCTGGGTGATTACGATCTAATAGAAGTTAATAGTCATGTGTGTCAGGATTTATCACTTATGTTTATATCAACTCAGATTTTACAGCATCATACATGGGAAAGCTGGGTGACAGGATGTGAATGGCTACAGTAAGGTGGCGGACACTGGTAGCGGACTGACCCAGTGATCAATGCTGACATGCTGAGGTCTGGTCACCTGCACCTGGATCAGTCCAGTACCACAGTAGTTGGGCCTCAGTTTTTTTGGAAAGACAGTAGGCGCAGCGGAGGAGGAGTAAAATTTTCAAAAGCCAGTAGTACTTGGACCTCAGGCAGAAATTTTGGAATAGAGATAGTAGGTGAAACACCAGAAAACTACAATTTTAATTAGCCACTAAAATGGCCTCAAGATGAAGTTTGTGTTGTCAGCAACTGTGATAGAGGAGGAGGAGGCGGAGGAGTAGGAAGAGGAAGAGGATACAAGGGCTCTTATGGACTTCAGCTGCTATCCTGCAGTGGGGAAGAGAAGTGGGGGGATATCCACGACTTGTTCATCTTGATGAATGTCAGCCTGTCGGCGCTGTCAGTCGACAGGCGGGTCCGTTTGTTGGTGATTATCTCCAGCAGCACTAAAGACCCTTTCAGACAGTACGCTAGATGCAGGGCAGGCCAGCACCTCCAAGGTGTACTGCTCCAGTTCAAGCCATTTGTCCAACTTGGACAGCCAATAATTGTATGGCGTGGAGTCATCGCTCAGGACGCTGGTCTGGTCTGCGGCATACTCCCTCACCATCTTGCGGTACAGTTCCACCCTACTCTGCCTAACCTGTGGACAAGTAGTACACTCTGGCTGGGGTGACAAAAACTTGGCAAAGGCCTGACCCAGTGTACCCCTGCCCTTGCTGGACACGCTGTCTTTTCCCCTCCTCTCCCCTATTACTTGGCCCACTGCAGTCCATCCCCTGTCGCTAGCGGTATCAGATGGAAATGCTTGCAGCATTTTTTGCACCAGGGCCTTGTGGTAAGCATTGACCCTTGTAGACCTTTCCTCCACAGGAATTAGAGTGGGGAAATTGTCCTTACATCGTGGGTCTAGGAGGGTGTAAACCAAATAATCATTGGTGGCAAGAATGGTCTTCACGCGAGGATCGCGACAAAGGCAGCCTAACATAAAGTCAGCCATGTGAGGTACAGCCCCACAGCGCAACACTTCCCTCTCCTCAATCAACTGACTATCCATATCCTCCTCTACCTCCACCTCCAATTCCTCCTCCTCAGCCCATACCCACTGAACTGCTGTCATCGAATCGTCCCCTGCAGTGTGGCCTAGAGTCTCCTCCTCCTCTACCTCCTCCTCCTGTAATTCGCTCTGCAAAACTGATATGAGGGTGCTCTGCTGGCAAACAACAGACTGTCTTCCCCCATCTCCTGTGACATGCCTAAATCCTCTGATATTAAGTTATTTAAGGATTTTTGGATGAGACACAGCAGCGGGATGGTGACGCTGATGATGTCCGCATTGCCGCTAACCATATGTGTTGCCTCCTCAAAGGGGCCTAAGACCTGGCAGATGCCAGCCATCCATGTCCACTTCTCATTATACACCTGAAGAAGCTGACTGGCATGACTACCACCTCTCTGGGAAGCTGTCAGCTGGCAGTCTACTATTACCCTGCACAGCTGGTACACCCTGGCTATCATTTGCAACGTTGAATTCCAATGTGTGGAAATGTCACACAGCAGCCGGTGAACAGGGAGTTCTTACAGCTGTTGCACTGTCCTGAAGGTGGCAGCATCTGTGGTGGACTTCCTAAAATGTGCATAGATGCGGCGCATTTTAGTGAGCAACACAGCAAGCTCGAGATAGGTCTTATGAAATCGCTGGACCACTATGTTTAGTATGTGGGCCATGCATGGCACGTGTGTGAGTCCACCAAGTTTCAGAGCCGCCACAAGGTTACGCCCATTGTCACAAACAACCAGACCTGGTTGCAGGTTCTGGGGCGCAAGCCACACAGTCTTTTCCTCCCTGATGCCCGCTAACAGCTCTTGAGCTGTATGCCTCTTGTCGCCCAATCTAAGCAGTTTCAGCACAGCCTGCTGACGCTTCCCCACCACTGTGCTGCTGCGCATTGAGCTACTGACACTCCGCGATGTAGCCATCAATACTCTTTTGGAGGAGGAGGAGGGGGAGGTGAAGGTGGGGGGGTCGGAGGAAGAAGCGTAATGTTCTGATAAAACAGACACTGAAGTTAGTCCTGCAATTCTGGGTGTGGGTAGCACATGAACAGGCCCACGGTCAGACTCGGTCCCAGCCTTCACCAGGTTCACCCAATGTGCCGTGAGGGAGATGTAGTATCACTGCCCACCGGTACTTGTCCACGTGTCTGTGGTTAGGTGGACCTTCCCATAAACCGCGTTGCTGAGGGCACGGATGATGTTATCCGACACATTTCCAAGCTTCCATTTCCACAAGCCAATACGGCAGCATCTCCAGGCTCAGCAGTTTACTGATCTGCACGTTTAAGGTTTGTGCATGCATGGGGGGTGGACGGCTGCGTACTTGCGCTTACAGGCAAATGTCTGCTGTAGTGACAATTGAACAATAGGCTGACTCTCCATTTCTTCCTCCTCCAACTCCTCCTCTACAGCCCATACACGCTCAACAGATAAGAAGGAATGAGCATAGGTACCCTCTTCAGTCTTGCCAACAGTCTCTTCCTCTTCTTCCTCTTCCTCCTCCTCCTCATCATCCTCCTTCAATACGCGCTGAGAAACAGACCTGAGGGTGGTCTGGCTATCAAGCAACGTATCTTCTTCCCCCATCTCCTGTGACAAGCGCAAAGCCTCTGACTTTATGCTGAGCAGTGAGTTTTTCAGTAGACAAAGCAGCGGGATGGTGACGCTGATAATGGCGGCATCGTCGCTGACCATCTGTGTTGACTCCTCAAAGTGGCTTAACACCTGACAGATATCAGACATCCACGTCCACTCCTCATTGTAGACGTGAGGAAGCTGACTAACCTGACTACCAGTTCTCGTGGAAGTTGTCATCTGGCAGTCTACAATGGCTCTGCGCTGCTGTTAAACCATGGCTAACATGTGTAATGTGAAATTCCATCGCGTGGGCACGTCGCACAACAGCCGGTGAGCTGGCAGTTGTAAGCGCCGTTGCACTGCCCTGAGGGTGGCAGCATCTGTGGTTGACTTACAGAAATGCACATAGATGCGTCGCACCTTGGTCAGCAAATCAGACAAATTGGGGTAGGTCTTGAGGAACCGCTGAACCACAAGATTGAACACGTGGGCCAGGCATAGCACATGTGTGAGTCTACCGAGTTGCAGAGCCGCCACCAGGTTACACCCATTGTCACACACAACCATGCCTGGTTTGAGGTTCAGCAGCACCAGCCAAAGATCGGTCTGCGCCGTGATGCCCTGTAACAGCTCTTGGGCGGTGTGCCTATTGTCGCCTAAGCTCAGCAGCTTCAGCACCGCCTGTTGGCGCTTACCCATGACAGTGCAGCTGCGCCTGGAGCTACCGACTGAAGGCGCCGTGCTCACGGATGGTAATTGAGAGGAGGAGAAGGGGTTGGAGGAAGAGACATAATAAGCCTGAGAAACTGTGACCGAGGCAGGCCCCGCAATCCACGGTGTGGGCAGCACATGAGCGGCCCCCAGGGTCAG